>PVJS01040213.1:0-18542 GCA_004027185.1 Glis glis | reverse complement strand
CGGGTCTCACGAAGTTGCAGAGGGCCTCACTAAAGAGAGGGAGAGAGAGAGAGAGAGAGCTGAGGCTGACCGCGAACCCGGATCCTCCGGTCTCCGCCTCCCAAAGTACTGGGATTACAAGCGTGCGCCACCACGCCCGGCCTCTTATATTCTTAAAATGTTACCTGTGTGCCAAATGCAGTTGTGCATGCCTGTAATCCCAGTACTTGGGAGGCTGAGATAGGAGGATTTCAGGTTCGAGGACAGCACATGGTAAATTACAAAGACCCTGTTTCAAAACAGAAAATAAAATAGGACTGGGGTATAGCTCAGAGGTAGAATGTCTCTGTGTTCAATCCCCAGTTACAAACACACACACACACACACACACACACACACATTGCTACATGTGTGTATTTTTTCTGTACTGAATGGTAGTAAACAGGGAAAGTAAAGCTTCTCTTTTATAATCCTGTTATAAACATATACTGTTAGGAATACATGTTATTATCTGCTTAATAAATATTTACTGGCCTTCTATTACAAACAAATCTTGACATGAATATACTATAGACTTATTCCATAGAACCTAATGTCTCTATTTTTATTAGCTTCTACATTTACACATTATAATCACGGGACATTTTAATTTGCCAAAGATTTTATTCATTTATTTATTAAGTGTCAACTATGGCAGGAAATGATTCAGCATATGTGTATTGCCAATGTCCAACAAAACCTAATGATCCATGTTAAAATTCATAGAAATGTATGCTGTCCCAAATGGTCCATTTTATAATGTAATAATTTTTTTAAATCCCACAAAACCAAATAAAATACTAATGATCCATACTAATTATCTATCTTGAAAAATGGCTCTATTTTCAGATATGTGCCCATTGATAAGATATAAGTCTTGAGAATTCAAAGGTCTGTGCCTCTGAAGCTCTCTGAGACCCGGAAAATGGCTTCTAGAAAAAGTACTCAAGAGCTATTGAGCTCCAGTGCATCAGTACACTTCCAGAACCTGGGGTTAGTCTGGACCACCACTGATGTGAGGTGAACCCTTAGGAACCAACAGTGATCAGAATGTGTCCCAAAAATCACTAGCTACACAACAGCTTTTCATATAATGGCCCATTTGTCTGTGGATTTCTTAGTACATAAACAGTGGAAACTTAGCAGTGAATATAAAGAAAACTCTACATTTCCTATCAAGAAGTCAAGCCAGGAGGAAAGATCACAGGTTAACTTAGGATTCTTAATGTCAACCTGGAAGACAATGCAGTCTATTCTTCAAAGGAATCTCACCAACCACTTGTGCTTTCTTTACTTCTTACATCTTGGATCTAAATAAAAAATGGAACTTGGAGTACCCACACCCCCATCCACCAAATCCAGTTCATTTTTAGATCTAACTTCAACTGAAAAGAGCCTTCTATTGTAAAGGGTATGGCTGGAAGTCTGAAGGGTGCCTGAAGGTTGTGGATACTCATCTAACTAAGCAATGAAACTGCTAACATTGGTAATTCCACAGTAGGAAACTTGACCGTGAACAGGTACGGTAGTGTCCAGTAACATTCGAAGTGCTTCTCCTCACTTGTCTGGGTGCGTCATGCCAATAAACACCATTGACGTGTTCCCTTCTCCTTGCTTAACTATTTTATGGAGCGGCCTCTCATTACTTCCTTGGCAACAGAAATGGAGACTCATCAATGGTCTGGTATAATCAATCCCAAATCCCAAGAATTGCATTTTGCTTCAGAATAAAGATGGGGCCATCTGTCCAGTTTGTGGACCTGCTGTCTGTACCATGCCATCTGCCCTACAAGTTCTAACCAGGGCAGGGAACATTAGGCTTCTCTCTTCATGTTTCCGCAATGCCCCAAGTATGTGCCTGGCCTTGGCAAGTAAATAAATAATGTTTCAAGAAAATAACATTTTCAGGAGAGGAAATTACTAAACTGACCTTGCAGTATCCTATTAGAGTTTAAATTAAGGCTTCTTGTGATGCCACTGTTGTATTTTTAAACCTGAGGTCAGAGGAAAAGAAGCAGAAGGGCACAATTTTAGCAAGGAATAATTCATGGGCTGAGTTAGGATGAGGCAATATTTTTTCACGATTATTATTTTTCTGTGTAATAAAATATATATGTTGTCATTTTAACCATTTTAAATGCATAGTTCAGTGACATTAAGTACCTTCACATTGCTGTGCAACTGCCACCACTATTCATCTCCAAAATTTTCCCATCATCTAAGATTCTGCATCCTTCAAACAATAACTCCTCATTCCTCTTCCTCTAGCCACTGGTAACCATTGTTTAACTTCCTGTCCCTATGAATTTGACTATTCTAGGTACCTCATATAAGTGGAGCCATGAATCATCTGTCCTTCGGTGCCTGACTTATTTCATTTATCACATGTTTCCAATGACCATGCTGCAGCATGTATCAGAATTTTATTCCTTCTTAAGGCTGAGTAATATTCCAATGTATGTAAATATTTCATTTTTTTATGTTTATCCATTGGTAGATAATTGGTTTGTTTCCACCTTGGGTATTGTGAATAATATTGCTATGAACAAATATCTGTTAAAGACCCTACTTTCAATTCTTTGGGTATATATGTAGACATGGAAATTGAAGTGATGATCTTTTACAAGTAAGTCATGTGAAGGCATATGAGGAATGGAGCTTTAGGGAACTTTTTTCCACCTATTATTTTAGCTCTTCTTTGTAGTCATCTACTTTGGCTCTTTCAAATCATTAGATCCTCAGGCTATTACATGTCAACTCAATTTGATCACTTTGAAGTCCAACTCAAATTAAGGCAACTAAAAAGAAAGGAGTGAATTTGGTGGGGTGTAGTGGTACACATCTATAATCCCAGTACTTGGGAGGCTGAGACAGGAGGATTGCGGATTCAAGGCCAGCCTTGGCAATTTAGTGAAACCTTGTTTCAATAAATAAATAAATAAATAAATAAATAAATAAATAAAATTTTAAAACAGGGCTGGGGAGGATATTAATACATTATTATGTTCACACTTTATGAAAAATCTGGGTAGCTATTATTTTTGAACTGAAGCATATGCATGTGTAATGTAAAATGTATACTTTCACATTCTTGTGAACCTCAGAATTCATAACTATAATAAAGTGCTACTCTGTGTTCAGAATTTTGAGATCTTCAAATAAAGATAATAGGGATGTAATTCGTACCTAATACAAATATTCTTGACAGTTAATGAATATCATCAATTTTTATGAGATGTGGGCTTTCTTGTAAGCAAATTACTATAGAGGCCTCTGACACAAATAATATTAGCCATTTCCTGACTACTCTTGCTCTTCAGACTTAAAATAATTAAAAATCCCTCTTCCCACTTTCTCCAACATTTGTAGGGACCAGTAAGGAGGGATGGAACTTATCTCCTTTGCTTCCATTATAACTTTTAGTAATAGAAATGATAAAATAGAAAATTGAAAGACATGGTAATCTAGAATAAAAACGTGCATACCAAGTGTTCAAAATCCTTAGGGTTCCTGAAATGAATAGTGTTCATACGTCTATGAAAAACGCTATGATATGAAATATACTTTAACATCTGCCATCACCTGTCAAATGAATTTCACTTTTAAGTGACAACCAAATTCCTCTGATAGATGAGTGATGGCGCCTGACCTTCCTTCTCATTCAGAATGTATCAGTCACACTGCGAGAGTAACCAAGCTTTGCCCCTGTCCACGGTAGCCATGTGAGTAGATTGGGCCTTAGCACCTGAAATCCTGCAGTTTCCTCCACTTACAGAGTCATCAAATACAGGCTAGAAAGTTAGAAAAATATCTCCTAGGATAAAGAGACCACTATGCAGTAACAAAAATATTAACCGTATCACACAAGAATAAGGTATGTCAGGCAAACAAGACCAAGATGCCTCATCTCTTTCAGTCTACCATATTTCCATTTCTGCCATTTCCCATTATATGGAAGAAGCTTGTTCATGGTTACCATTGTGACAAGAATTCATGTTAAAACACTTCCGAGTTCCTCCACCTTCATGGCCCACCATTGTCTCCTGTCTCTGTTGCCTAGCAACAGGACCATCTTATTTATGTAGGCAAATAACCTTTAATATATATTAGTTTAAAGAACTTTCTGGTCTTCCTTTTATCTTCAAACTTTCATAATACCCCTTTTCTCACATGCATTTTTAATTGCCTGGGGTTTTTTTTTTTTTGAGATATAAGACTACAAGAGGAAATTCACATACAGTTCTCAGATCTTTTCTGCTTCATCTGTCTACCTCAATACCTTGCAGTCTGGCTGAACAGAAAAATCCCCAAGGGATAAAACATGTCTGGATGCCAAACAGCATTGCAGTTGATGGCTTCTTCCCAAGTGTTCCCTCAAAGTCCACTTTGCCTGAGCCAAGGAAACCGGTGGCAAAGCCAGGAAACAGGCTGGGGTTCTCCTTTGCCTTCTGATATGGGGTTGAAGGTCCCTGGAGAGAGGTCTTAGGACACAGTCTGTTCATAAAATACCTAGGCAGCTAGCAGCTAGGCAGTGTCTGTCAATTTTCAGTCAATCGCATTTAAGAGAGGTGAGGGAGAAGGAACCAAAAACTAAGGAATAAAAGTCACATTCATAGAAAGGACTAAGAAAAAAAATAAGTATGTCATGGATCCTTTGTGTTTCTGCTCCCCTTTTTTATTTCAGTCTCTCTCTCTCTCTCTCTCTCTCTCTTTCTCTCTCTCTCTCTCTCTCTCTCACACACACACATACACACAAACACACACACTCACACACACACGTGGCCTGCCATTTGTGGTCTCTTTGCAATTGCTTAGGTATTTTTCACATTGGATCTGTTTCTCAAGAACACAGAGAGGAGAATGTGCGAAAGCATTTCAAAGCCATTGTGTCAGTTGACAGAATGGATCCAGTTCAAGGAACGCTGAGCCCCAGGAGTCCTTGGCCTCCACTCTTGTCCTGGGAGTTAGTAAGCTGTGCCCACCTTGGTCTCAAATTCCTTTTGATGCCCCAGAGGACCCATATTCACATGATGCATTCAATATTTAATCCAGGACCGTGGTCAGTCAACACACATTTACTGAGTTTCTACTCAAGGCACAAGTCTTTCTGGGCAGTCTGCCTCAACAGTAGTCT
The DNA here is from genome assembly GCA_004027185.1 of Glis glis. Classification (NCBI taxonomy): domain Eukaryota; kingdom Metazoa; phylum Chordata; class Mammalia; order Rodentia; family Gliridae; genus Glis; species Glis glis. The sequence continues at coordinate 13,390 of PVJS01040213.1, read as the reverse complement.
TCAAATTCCTCTAGTTTCACCTACAGCCAATATCAATTTCCTTTTCTTTAACTGATTATTTTGCCATTTCCAACTGTCTGTGAGAAAAAAAAAAAACAGGCTGTATTTTGGATTCTGCTCCTCCTTCCAAGACTGGGCCATCCCTTTTCTAGTCAGAGGAGGGGTGTGATCCTTCAATGTCATAGAGACAGCATGCAGCCTACCACTATTCACTTTCCCTCCCTGCTGTCAGTATCTGCAATAATTCACATGTTCCTGCTATATCAGCATATAGCTCCCATGCCAGCTGTAATGGAGACACCACAGGGATACTTTCCTATTGGGTTTCCAGCCCACGTTTGATCAACTTTACCCTCCTGAACCCCAGAGCTGCCCATGGAACTACTATGAAGTCCTCACCTACAACTTTCTCTACATGCTTGACTTACTCATTGTATACCAGTGAAACAACCTCCAGGTAGAAAGTTTTCATCCTCTGCTGGTATGCCTTAATGAACATGTCACCCAAAAAGATCAGCACAAAGAGACTTTAAAATTCTTTTTGTATGTACCGCCACATTTTATGCATTCAGAGAAGAGGCCTACAATGAATCATTTTTTTAAAAAGGGAATAGTTCCCTTTTAAAGTGCCAATCACACCCTAATTTAATCTTTTGAAAGTGGTGATTTTCCTGTTATGTTTTCACAGAGTGAAGCCCACTTACATGTAACTTCATGACAACTGTAATAATTTCCTATCATAAGACTATTGAAAATATTTCCACATGAGGCATGCCTGTACCCACACATACTTTTCCCAATAGGAACTTTTAAATTCTAAAGTTGTTGGATCTTTGAGGGTAGGGCCATGACTTATATATCTTTATTCCTTCCTATAGTATCAAACATGTCTTATACATAGCAGGCAGATGATACATATTTACTGAAGAATGAATGAATAAATCAAGTATCTTGCATCATAAATAGTGGTAGATGTGAGAAGACTTTTAGTTTTAAAAAAATGAGAAATAGCCGGGTGTGGTGGCACACACTTGTAATCCCAGTACTTGGGAGGCAGAGACCAGAGGATCTGGGTTCGTGGCCAGCCTCAGCTACTTAGGTCCTCCGCAACATCGTGAGACCCGGTTTCAAAATAAAGTATAAAAAATAGGGCCGGGGGTGTAGCTCGGAGGTAAAATGCCCCTGGGTTCAATCCCTGGTACCGCAAAAAAAAAAAAAAGAGAGAGAAATACAAAGAGTTAATTGGCTTTCTCAACAGAGAATGGGTTATTTAAACATTTTTTCAAAATCATTTTAAAGAACAAGGTATGATAAACAATAGAACATTTCATATAAAATTTAAGTCTTCACTGTCCTTCACACCCAAGATTATTTTCTCCCACTCTCATAAGCAATGCTGCGGAATTTATGAATTGTCTCACATACCATTTTTGGCTTTATACATATTTATACCTGTGTATATGCATATGTATGGACCTCCACATACAACATTTTTGAATGAGCTTTATAAAATGTATACTATTGGGATCATACTCCAGTTATTCTATATATCTTTTATAACCTACCTTTTTCACTCAATATTGTGTTTGTGCATTATCTGTGTTATATACAAATAAATCTGGCTAATTTCTTAAAGAATATGCAGAGTAGCACATTACCTTTTATTTATCCATTCTTGCCATCCCTGAACTCACAGGTTACTTCCAATTTTGCAAGCAAAACAATGCTGCAATAAACATGTCCCTGGGCCTGTGTAAAACTTAGCAGTACCCAAACTTACTGGTTCATAGAATATGGATGTTTTACACATTCCTACATACAACAAAATAGCTGCCTGTGTGTGTGTATGTGTGTGTGTGTGTGTGTGTGTGTGTGTGTGTGTGTGTTACTGAGGATTGAACTCAGAGGCATTCTACCTTTGAGCTATATACCCCAGCCCCATTTTTTTTTTTGAAACAGGGTCTAAGTTGCCGAAGGTCTCGCTAAGTTCTTGAGACTGGCCTCGAATTTGTTATCCTCCTGTCTCAGCCTCCCAAGTACTGAGATTACATGCATGTGCCACCACACCTGGCTATGTTTGTACAGTATTTTTGTGTGTGTGCATTGTAATTATACATCATAATGAGGTTCAGGGTGATAGAAACATACACACACACAGCACTTGTTTGTTTTTACAAATTTACACTCCACCAGCAGTAGCAGAGTTCCCTTCTCCCCATCCTTGCCACACAAAGTAAACACATTCTGTATGCCTATCTCACAAGGGATAAGGAGGATAATCTCTCATCACTTTTATGCTCTGTGACCAAGACAAAGTCAACAATCCTTAAATGGTTGCTAATACAGTGCTAATAATTATAATATGACATGACTTGATTTTGGTTCTTTGATATTAATACAGTGGATTCTAATTAAGGGCTAAATGGGAGAAAGGACTTGGAGCTGAGAAGTGATCATTTAAACAGAGCTGGAGTGGCTCTATATGCATTGCTGAATTTAAAACAATGCCTAGATGCATCCTAACTTGCCTTAACTTGTACCAATGTGTTTATGATAAATATGATGAATATACTACCTCTAAGTATTCTTTCTTCAATACTTTAGGTTTTTTATTTTTGTGGCACCGGGGATTGAACCCAGGGGCATTTTACCTCCGATCTACATCCCCGGCCCTTTTTTTTATCCTTTATTTTGAAATCAGGTCTCATGAAGTTGTGGAGGGCCTCACTAAGTAGCTGAGGCTGGCCACGAACCTGCGATCCTCCGGTCTCAGCCTCCCAAGTACTGGGATTATAAGCGTGTGCCACCACACCGAGCTACTTTAGGTTTTAATGTTTTATAAACAAAATCCAGGTTAGATATGAATTACTTCCTAAGGTAAATGGTGTTCAAACACTAGGAAATTTCTCAAAGTTAGTTATGGTTTTGACATCTATAAGAAAGTAGGTTAATTATTGTCTTAAATTATTTAGAATAGTGCTGCTGAGAGAATGCAGATAAGTGCTGACTATGATTCTTTCTGCATCAAGATTTTCATGATTGAAATCAACAGACACCAGCTGTGATGGTTGTAATTAGAAAAGGAAACTGCTGGAATGCTGGGGAATTGGGCTTGAAGAATGTCAGAATCGGGACTTCTGGGGCTCCTATGCGGTAACACAGATAATCTTTTTAAGATGCCATCGACAAGACAAGCCACAACCAACTGTTTTTGCAGTTATTCCTGTTCCATTCAAGATTCAAACAAGCCACAACCAACTGTTTTTGCAGTTATTCCTGTTCCATTCAAGATTCAAAAATCTGTAAGAAAAAAAAAAGCATTGGCCTAGCTTAGATCACATGTCCCACTCTTGGTCAGAGAGACAGGACACAATATATAAACTCACACCAAGAAATACACACAGGAAAAAGAGTTTATTTCCCTGAGGAAAAATAAGGGATAATCTAGCTCAACTGGAGGTGACTGGATGTTGACTGGCCCCAAACAACAAATGTTTGTTACATGAACAAATAGATATTCAGTGTCTACCACATGCCAGGAATGACCAATGAAGACATGGTCCCTGTGCTCCAATGGGCTGACAGAGCTGGTGAGCCTGCAAACTAATTTGAGCAAGTCTGTGAGATTCTCACCAAACTGTACCATCTCCCAACATAGTCAACTCTCTTTTTTAAGTATCCAACAGAATGCCTGTAACCAAGTGAATTGATTTCTTAAAACTGAAATCAATTAGCCCTCACCCTGCAAACATGCTCTTCTTATTACATTCTCCATTCTTGCTAACTGTAGAAACAAAATCTCAGCTCAGAACCACCTTTGGCTTGTCCCTCTTTCTTGCCTAGTCAATTTTGAATTCCTGCTCATTCTCTCTCTCTATTTTCTCTTCTGCAATCACCACCTCTATAACACCACTGTGTTGAGTCTAATTAAGTCTTTTACAACACTTCTCACCTAAACTATGGTGCTGGAATTCTAGCTAGTCTCCCCCTAATTCCAAACTACTTGACTCCACCATGTATACTAGGGTTAGATTACTTGTCCTGAGTACATTGTCTAAGGAAAGTGAAGGATGAATGGAATGGGGCAGAGGTCTATTTGATGTTGGGAATAAAAATGTCACTTGTATATTGTCACCAAGCTTTCTGAAGTCCCAATATCTATGCACCCATACAAATCCTCTTCCCTTCTTTACATTTACAGAAATATCTACAAATAAATAAAATTCACTCTGCCTTCACAAAGTAGAAACAACTAAATGTCTCATCCAATTATTAGGTTAAAGTCTTCTTTAAAGTCCAATGCTGCCAGGTGTGGTGGCGCACGCCTATAACTCCTAGTACTTGGGAGGCTGAGACAGGAGGATCACAGGTTTGAGGTGAGCCTCAGCAACCTAAGCAAGACCCTCAGCAACTTAGCAGAACCCTGTTTCAAAATAAAAATAAAAAGTAGCTAGGAGTGTAGCTCAGAGATAGAATACTCCTCAATACTCAACCCCCAGTCCAAAAAAAAGTCCAAAGCTGAAATGACTGTTGCTAATGTTAAACTTGGAATATACATTTAGAACTGAGTATTAAATAAGCAGACTTCTCAGATAAACTAAGAATGCGTAGCTCCTGCCTCTGAGTAATAATAGGTGTGACCACTGCCAATGGACTGAGTTATGCAATGAAGAAAAGAAAGACTAGGAAAATTACACCGAAACCCACATTTGAGAAAGTAGAGAGCTTCCTGCCTTGGAATGGAGGTACTTTTGGTCAACCAACCAATAGAGTTCACTGTATTTCTTTTGAGGACAGCTTCTCCTGTCTCTTTTTTCTTGTGATTCCTAGTTCTCTTGGGAAGAATTTCCTTATCCATTTTTCTCTGTGGACACGTGTGGGATGGACACACTTGGGGGGATTACTCTGTGGTCTATGCCTCTTGAGTAATCCACTTCCTGGGACTGGTGGATTACTGTATTATCAGACTAAGAACCAAGGCAGCATGAAATACTTGATTTCTTCTGTCAGGGCACTACAAATGGCATGTGGAACATCCAATTGTTTCTGTTCTATTTTGTGTTGTGTCCCCTCATGACACAATTCAAGGTCCCAAGAGGAAATGTCTCACTGCCTTTATTTTGACCATACATCCACCCTTTGAAAAATGGGCTTACCTGAGAGCCACAATACCTGGAATAGGGAATGGGGTAGGGTCCCTGACAAGGATGGGCTTCTATTGGAGGTAGGGTATGTGGATGCTTATTGACTAAAAGCAATAGTCTACTCTATAAGGTCTTACTATATACAGCTCTGGATTTGTTTTTAAGATCCACAGATGCCTGTGTATTAAATTTATCCCAAGGAAATATACAGTTAATGCCCATACCTGAGGAACTAAGTTCTTGAACTCCCTTCCACTCAGCTGTGCACAGTTCTGGCTAAGGTCAGATAAGGAATTCATTATAATAATGACCTGTTAACATCACTTGTGCTTCTAGCCCTACAGGGATAAGCAACATACAAATTATTAAAATGCTGTAGTCAGTATGACATGTTCTTGGTGTTCTTGGCATAGACTCTCTCCTCAAGGGTATATCCATATGTTCCTGGTTGTTGTTCTTCAATTGATCATACATTCATTATGAATTGACATTCCATAATGATTTATGTCAGTCACCTGCTTCTTTGGGGTTGCATTTATTCACTTAGCAAATATTTACTGAGAGCCTACAAGACCTGTTATATACACATAAGTTATAGTAGGCATGCAATAATCATTTTAGGAACTGATGAGTGCAATGTGGGCAGTGTGAACATGAATTACACTTAGATCATGTGCACAACAATCTTATGATCTTGGAAGAGAAATATGACACAGAGATATATGCAGAATTGTAATACAAGGTAGAAAGTAAGAAAGGTTAAAAAAAAGCAATGAAGATTCAGAAAAGAAAGGGTGAACTTCTGACCTTGGTGGTGTATTAGTTTACTTGGGCTGCCACACAAAGTATGACTGACTGTGTGTCTTAACAGAAACTTTTCTCACAAGTTTGGAGCCTAGAAGTCCACAATTGAGGTTTTACAGGGTTGATTTCTTCAGAGGCATCTCTCCTTGGTGTTATAGTTTAGATCTGGAATATCCTACAAAGTTTGCATGTTGAAGGCTTGGTCCTCAAGCAGCAATGTTCAGAGCTGAGGCTTTGAAGAAGTGATTGGATCATGCTGGCTCTGACCTCATCAATGGACTAATTCATTGATGACTTCTTAGCTAAATAGAATTTTGGGGGGTGCAGAAAAATGCAGGAGGTGAGACCAAGTTGAAGGGAGAGCATCCTTGGGGGGATGCCCTTGGGGTTATATTTTTCCCCCAGCCTCTTCCTCTTTCTCTCTCTCCCCCTCTCCTTCCCTGCTGCCATGAAGTGAGCAGCTATTTTCCGCCATGCCCTTTTGTCATGATGTTTTGTCTGACCTTGGGCCCAAAGCAATTGAGCCAGCTGACCAGGGACCGAAACCTCTGAAACCATGAGCCAAAATAAATCCTTCCTCCCTTAAGTTGCTTTCCTCAGGTATTCTGTCACAGTGACGAAAAGTTCACTAACACACTTGGCTCGTATATGGCCATTGTGTCCCTGTGTCTTCCACATGGTATTTTCCTCAGTGTCCTGATCTCTTTTTATAAGGATATGAATCATATTGGATTAGGTTCTACTTATCTGATCTCATTTCACCTTAATTTAGACCATAACTTTAAATACAGTCACATCTGAGATACTGAGGGCTAGGACTTCAAACTATGAATTTGGAGGAGATAGAATTCAGCCCAAAACACATGATTAGGGATGAATTCATGAGGGAGGACAGTGCTTGGGTAGGACCCAACTCTGACTCAGGGATGGAATAATTAGTGTGTCACTTCACCCTTGCCAGTGTGGTTGGTTTAGGGGTGGGCATGTAATCTAACCAGAGCCAAGGAGACAGAACAGCTTTCACTGAGTGGATGGGAAGGAACTTTGCTCTTCTCCTAAATGCCTGAATCTGGAAGATTGAAGGAGGTTGGACTGGAAGTAGATTTCTTGCCATCACAACAAAAGAGGCTTGTTTGAGAATGGATCTTACTTAGGGGAAGCCAGTGTAAAGAGATGCAGAAATCAGGAAATAAGTTCCTAAGGTCAAGCTACATTAGGCCAGCATTGACTTTCAGTTCCAGCCTTTTTTATTTCTTTTTGGCATTTCATAGCTTTTATATTTTTTTATCCAAACAAATTAGACTTTTTTTTTGTCACTAACCCATCATGAGTCCAAATTAGTAAACACTCCAAGCAAGGCATTCCATAGATCAGATGGTAAAAGTCTTAATAAGGAAAAATGTCTTCAGAAGGAAGTAGAAAATGAGGGACATAAGACACTTCAATATGTCTATTGGGTGGATAATTCTTAATTGTTGAAGAATAAAAACTAATAACTATAATTAGATCTTCTAATTTTAATTATAGGGAGGGCTCAGAGGAGGAAAACTATAAACCCACCCCCTCCTCCCATCTCTAAGCTCTTCAAGGCAGAAGAGCTGTGAATGGGGACATATTTGCATAACAGGGCCCCGATTCTACTTGCTCCAATTTAGCATCTTAGACTATCACTGTCACTATTTCCATTTAATTATAAAATAAAGGTAATGTTGTGTAGGAGACCATCGAAATGATATGCCACTTTTTAGTTTGGAATAGTAAATGTACAGTTCAAATCTTGGGGAAAGGTGGAATCATAAATCCCTTCTGTTCCTTTTTGTTATGTGGACTGCCCTGATGCATAGAACTGAGAGAAGTCTTGGAAAGCTAGTATAAAATTTAAGATAATAAAATATTTATGAAAACTTGGATAAGACATTGTTGGACTTCACTGCAAAAGGGACATATAAACTTTTTAGGGATTATTTAAGGTAATTTTATTACTCTGGTGGCCAGGGGTCAGTATTTTTTTTAACAATTTTCAAGATTTCTGAAATGTCATGGTTACCAAAAAAGGGTAAAGATGGATTGTGGCTCCTATAATATTTAAGAGAATTAATTTTCAATATTATGGACATTTAAATAGTTAATTGCCTTATTATTGGAGAAAATTTCATTACATCTACTTGCTAGACTACCTAGTGGGTTTTTTGTGTGTGTGTGTGTGTGGAACTGGGGATTGAACCTAGAGGTATTATACCTCCAAGCTACACCCCCAGCCCTATTTTTTATTCTTTATTTTGAAACAGGGTCTCACTAAGTAGCGGAGGGCCTCACTAAGTAGCTGAAGCTGGCCATGAACCTGCCTGCGATCCTCCTGTCTCAGCCTCCCAAGTACTGGGATTACAAGCATGCACCACCACGCCGGGCTTATGGTTATTTTAAAGAGTGCCTTTAGGTCTAGCATGCTTAAGGACCTGGGTTCAATTCCCAGTACTGCACAAATAACAAAAGTGTCTTTTAGAAAGGCTCTGTAAACAAGTATAAAATGCTTGTGCTAAAATATTAAGTATATGAAAAGCAGATGAGAAAATTGTAAACACAGTATGACTCCGATTATGTAAAATAAAAGTGTAAATACTTAAAAACAGAAAGTTTCTAAAGTTGATATCAAAATATTAACATAGGTGTTTGTGATTGGGGGGTGGCACAATGGGTATTTTTCTGTCTAATCACATGTATTTCCCAATTTTTTTCTTCAGCATGAATTGCTTTTATAATTAAAAAGCACTTATTATTACATTAAAGTCTGTGCACTCCAAATAATAAAAGAGTTACTCTAAAATAAATTTCTCTTCATAACTTTGAACTCTCAAAATTTAGAAGGTTTACAAAGAAATCAGAGAATGATTTAATCCGTAATTCTGAATAATAAATGCCTTGATCCAAGGAAATTGCAAAGTTATTTGTCATTCTTTTATGAGCATTGTGCACATTCTGTGGTGGATTCTCCTCTCATTACCAGGGGTTTCTGGATTAAAGAGATAAAATGACTTCCCAGGGTCACTTGTAAGTGGAACACAAGGAACTGGAGATCTCATCACAAGACCAGTTAATGGAGGACACTGACAGGTCAGACAGGACAGGATTTAGCCTGGTGCACCAGCAACTCCGTGCATATGCAGAGGAAGCTGGGTCCTCTGTGGAGACAGGGGTGGGCAGCGTGTAGGGGATGGATTATCTCCTTCCCTTTATGTCCTGATGTTCCCTGGCTTGTTGTTATTGTTGTGTTTGTTTGTTTTGCAGTGCTGAGGATAGAATCCAGGGCCTCACTCATGCTAGGCAAGCACTCTTCTACCACTGGGCTACATCCCCAGCCTCAACATGGCAATTTTCTGCTTGTAAGGAATCCATTGTCCCACGTCAGGGACCTTGTACCTTTCAGCTTTCTACTCAGGGCAGAAGTCAAAGTGACAATCTAAAAGGGAAATTATTTGTGTTATTTATTTATTTATTTATTTATTTATTTATTCACTCATTTATTCATTTATTTATTTACTTACTTACATTTGGTAGTGGAAATTGAACCCAAGGGTGTTCTACTGTGAAGGTATACCCCCAGCCCTTTTTGTTCTTTTATTTTGAAACAGGGTCTCCCTAAGTTGCTGAGGGCTTCACTAAGTCATTGAGGCTGGCCTTGAATCTGCAATCCTCCTGTCTCAGCTTCCCAAGAGCTGGGATTATAGGCATGTGCCACAACACCCAGCTGCTGTTATCTTTTAAGCTTACCTGGATTTCATTTATGCTGGGTGGCTAACTCAATTAAATATTTAAATATAAATGTATATATGCCTCACAATGGAAACAAGTGTTTTCAATCAAGGAAATTCTTGGTGATGGTAAGCAGGTAGTTTAAATGAGGGGTGGGATGGACTGGGGAGGCAGGGCTGCCTCAGGAGAGATGAGTAATACAGTAGTATCTTCTGGGACTCCCTGGATACTTCAGGAGCCAAATAAACCCTGACAAAAGTAGAGGTGAGAGGCAAACCCCTTTTCTTCTCTATTAGAAAGCTGCTCTACTAGGAAGCCTGGGTCTTAGCTCACACTATGAGGATGCCTTAATCTCTGGAGTCTCTTACTTTTTTTCCTAGCTTCTCAATGGGCCTTAATGCTTAGTATGCCTACTCAGCTAGTCAATGGATGATGTAATGAAAATACATTTCTGACTTGTATTCTCAAAGCCTCCAATGAGCAAGTCTTTGCATAGTCCCTTCTACATTAGTTCTGGACTGGTCAGGGCATCTGCTCTGGCCAATAGGTCATTGGCAAGTCTGATGCAAGTAGAGGTTTAAACAGTGTGTGTTGGGGTTCATTCTCTTTTGGTCATGACTGAAACCTTAAATTCATGGTGTGAATAGCCCGAGCCAGCCCACTGGATAAACCACAGAGGAAGACAGTGGTGCTCCAGCAAAAGTGGATGTGGGAATGGGACCATCTTAGACTGTCCAGCTCCTTCAGAGCCTTCAGATATCTTCAGCGGCAGAAGACAACATGGGTGCACCCAGCCCAGGCCGCTAACCCACAGGATCATGAGCAAAGGGCACAATGATGGTTTTACGTAGGTAAGTGTTGAGGTGGTTTCTTATTCAGAAGTACATAACTGATACAGGCTTGCATTTATAATACACAATTGCCACTAAACAGAAAGAAATGGAATAGAAACCTAATTTAAAAATGAAAAATGTATCTTGGAGTGTTATTTTTTTAAAGTCAATCTTGCTTGGGATCCTTTGAGCTTCCTGAATCTATATGTCCATATCTCTCCAAGATTTGTGAAATTTTTAGACAGTATTTCTTTAAGTAAGGTCTGATGAATGGATGAAGGAAATGTAGTATGTATATGCCTCACATTATCAAGATCACTTACTCTTACACACATACACACACACACACACACACACACACACACACTCAAATATTTTTCAGCTTTTAAAAAGGGGGAAATGTCAGTTGTGATAACATGGATAAACCTGGAGAACATTATGCATCCTGAAGTTAAATAAGCCAGGCACAGAAAGACCAATAGGACATGATCTCACTTATATTTGGAATCTAACTCATAGAAACAGAGAACAAAATGACTGTTACCTGAGACTGGAAGAAGAGGATAGATGGGAGGAGGGGGGGTTGATGAAAGGATACAGTTAGAGAGGAAGAATATGCTTTAGTGAACAACTGCACGGAATGATGACCATAATAAATTATAATTCACTGTATATTTCAAAATTGCTAAAAGACTAGTGTTTTTAACGTTTTCACCATTAAAAATAGTATGTGAGTTGATAGATTTGTTGATTAGCCTGATTTAATCATTCCACACTGTAAACATATCTAAAAAAATCACATCATATTCCCATAAACATATACAATAAGTATTTGTAAATTAAAAATAAAGATTTTAAATTTTAAAAATAATAAAATAAGTATCCCAGGTAAATATTACGCTCATAGAGTTTTGATAGCTACTACCTGAAAATTATTATTTGAATAATAATAATGATAATGACAAGGCTTATTGTAGGTGTTACTTAGTGGGTATAAGTTAACTGGTGACAGAGTGCATCCTGTGAGACCACCAGAGAGAAATGGGTTTCTGGATAATGGGAGAAGAGTTCCTATGTTGGTCAACATTCTCACTGCTGTGACTATCCCACCTTAGAGGAAGGAAGATCTATTTGCTCATAGTTTTTGGGCATTTTAGACTTTCAGTCCTTGTCAGGCTGGGTCGGTGGAGCTCAGGGCATGGCAGTAGGAAGCAGAGAAAGGGAGAGAACAAGGGCTCTGCTCTTAAATCATGGAGGCCAGAGCAAGAGAGTGAACAAGGGGAGGGGAGACCTTATGTAATCCCTAAGGCCACAACCCCAGGGACCCCTCTTTAGTAACCAAGCCCTGCTTCCAACATTGCTGTCTTGTTTCCATGAGGGCTAGGGGGACATTCTAAATACAAACCATTACAGTCCCCCAGGATTCATTTTAACTTCTAATAAAAATTCTATTACTTAAGAAAACGGGCAAAAAGCTTGACAGGATTTTGAAACAGGGTCTCACTAAGTTGCAGAGGGCCTCACTAAATTGCCGAGGCTGGCCTCAAACCTGCAATCCTCTCAAGTACAGAGATTACAGGTGTGCTCCTCTCAAGTACGGGGATTACAGGTGTGCACCACCATGCTTGCTTTTTCCTCATTTTTGTATCAGTCTTTTGTGTGTGTGTATATGTGTGTGGGGTGTGGTGGTGCTGGGGGATTGAACCCAGGGCCTCCGGCATGCTAGACAAGTGCTCTACCACTAAGCTATTTCCCAGCCCTTTGTATCAATCTTATTCTGTAGGCAAATTGTATACACATAAACTTTCTAAGTACATGACTAGCAAAATTTGTCATAAGATTATTATTTACTATTTTATATTTTAAACCTGAGGTAGACTTAACAGGAATGTACAACTGAAAAGGTGATTGGCCTCATTATGCATCAGAAAAATGAAAATTAAAATGACAATGGAATGTTCATCAGAATGACTTAAAAAGGAAAATACTAAGTGTTGATGAGGATATGATCATAGGATCTCATAGTGCTGGTCTACTAGTGAGAGTATAAATTGGTACAAGCACTTGGGGAAACTTATTTAGCTGTATCTACTAAGGACAAATATATACCCACTCAAAGCTCTGGCATTTTTCCTGAGTGACGGGAGGATACATGCTAAATTATCTTTCTGGGAACAAAACTCCCAAACCATAAACCTTGATCTATACCTTTTATTTGCTTCCATCTAATACTCACACCATGTGTGATTTCAAACTATGATCTAACCTCATTAAGCATGAAGTGGGAAAAGATGTGTTAGTCAGCTTTCTGTCACTGTGACAAAATACCTGAGAAAATCAACTTAAAAGGAGGTGAAGTTTATTTTGACTCATGGTTTCAGAGATTTTAGTTCATGGTCACATGGCCCTGTTGCTTTTGTGGGGAGGCAGAGCATCATGTTGAAATCAGGTGGTGAAGGAAACTGATTACCTCATAATGCCAGAAAGCCAAGAGAGGGAAAGAGAAGGGGCCAGAGTCCCAATATCCCATTCAAGGACGTGCCCCAATGACCTGCTTCCTTCCATTAGGCTCCATCTCCTAAAGGTTCTACCACCTCCCAGTACTGCCATAGACTGGCAATCAAGCTTTTAGCATTGGGGGACATTTAATATTCAAACTATAGCAGATGTGCAAAATAGACATTTGTGAGATGGTATGAGCTCGCTCCAGCACACCAATGTAAATAGTATCCAATAGAAATACACACACACACACACATGTATATATATAATATATATTTTTTACCAAATAAAATATATATTCAGAATATACACATATATATATGTGTATATGCACATACACACACACACACACACACA
>PVJS01040212.1:0-18543 GCA_004027185.1 Glis glis | reverse complement strand
AGGGGCGTTCTACCTCCGCGCTACGCCCCCGGCCCTATTTTTTATACTTTATTTTGAAACCGGGTCTCACGAAGTTGCGGAGGGCCTCACTAAGAGGAGAGAGAGAGACAGACAGACAGACAGACAGATAGCAAGAGAGCTGAGGCTGGCCGCGAACCCGGATCCTCCGGTCTCCGCCTCCCAAAGTACTGGGATTACAAGCGTGCGCCACCACGCCCGGCTTCTGCTACGCTTTTGCAGGATGGTAAGTCAAGGACTTACAGCCACATAAAGTGCAGCAAGGCACCGCAGCAAGAGAAACGATGTGGCCATTTCTGTGACTGGTGCTGACCGGATGGCCATACCTAAAGCAGAGTGGCTCAGGCGCCATGTTTACCTGGAGGAGTCTCTCCAGGTTGTCCCAAGTGCTCCGCCTGGTTCAGCATATTTTTACTGGCAGCTTGGATGAAGGCAAAGGGAGCAAGCAGGCTTGGCAAGGGTTCAGTCGACAGTCAGGAGGTGGTACTAGGTCAGCCGACAGAAACAAGATCCAAAGAGATCTAGTCAGGCTGGAATGAAGAATCAAAACTAACAAGGTGAAATACAGAACCCATAGTTAAGTGCAAGCAATTAAGTGCAGGGGGGAGGGGAGGTGTGTGTCCTCGTGGGAAAAATGAGAGCAGGGGTTTTTGGTTGGTTACACACTTGATATAAATGACTAGCATGACATATTTAGTTTTTTTTTTTAAAAGAAAGCAGCTTTATAATGCATGCTAAAGTGGTCATATCCAAAATAAAGGAGACAATTATTCCATGGTGTCCTTCATATTGAATTCTGTTTGAGATGCCTCATATTAAGCCAATATTCATTGATAAACACTGGGGAGGGGGTCTGGAGGGGACAGAAGTAACTGAAACCATTTGAACGGTTTCTCTGGGGAAAGAGAATGCATGAGAAGTGTGGAGAGGATGAAATAGCCACACTCAAATATCTTAAAGTGATGTTTAAAAGGATTAGATGCATCATGTGTAACTCCAGATGACAAGAAAGTGGATGTTTCAGACAGAAAGACAGATCATTCTACTTCATATGCATTAGAATTAGCTGACATTTTGCCATACCCAAATAGAGAGCTTGCTGTGACTAGAAGTTTCTATGCTGAATCCATTAGGAATGCAGTAGAAGGGATTAGGAGGGCACCGTAGACAGCTTTAGGGCCCCTTCCACCCTGGGTACATTCATTCCATTTAACAGATATGCAGTGAATTTACATGCTGTGTATAGAGAGAGTAGAAGGAAAAACAGAAGTTTCTGATTTCTTGGCACTTCCATGTATCATTGATGGGGGATACAGACAAACAAGTAAACAGATAACTACAAACTAAATGGTGTGAGCAGGACACTCACAGAGAATATGACAAGGAAGGACTTCTGTGGATAAAGCAGGACATGTCTCAAGTGATAACTTAGGCTGGGACCTAAAGGATGAGAGACTGAGCTTTTAAAGAACTAGGGAAGCCGAGCATGGTGGCTCACACCTTTAATTCCAGTACTTGGGAGGCTGAGACAGGAGGATTGCAGGTTTGAGGCCAGCCTTAGCAACTTAGCAAGACCTGGTTTCAAAATAAAAAACAAAAAAGGCTGGGGGTGTAGCTCAGAGGTAGGATGCCCCTGGGTTTAATCCTCAGTACTAAAAAAACAAAAACCTAGGGAAGCATTCCAGGCAGGAAACAGAAAATGAACAAAGGCCTTAGGATAAAACAAAGCTTGGCATGTTAAGAAACAGTAAGCAGGCCAGGATGGCTGGAATATGGCTAGGGAGGAGAAGGGTGGTAACAGGTAAGAAGGAGAAGTATGCAGGGCCACTCATACGAGCGAAGGAACCAAGATACGGATTTAAACTTTTTATCCAAGTTTAATAGAGAGCCACTGAAGAGTAACACAGAGGAGTAACAGAATCTGATTCATGCTTTTAAAAGGTAGATGACGATGGGCGTGGCAGCTCATGCCTGTAATCCCAGAATTTGGGCTGAGACAGATCACAGGTTGGAGACCAGCCTCAGCAGCAACTGAGCAGAAACCCTGTTTCAAAATAAAAAATACAAAGAGCTGGGGGGTGTAGCTTGGAGGTAGAATGCCCCTGGGTTCAATTCCTAGTATAAAAACAAAGGGGGAGGAGTTCTGAGTCCGTTAAGACCATTTAGTACTGAAAAAGAGTAGCATGAAACAGAGGCTGTTCTGTTCGAGCTTCCAGGTTAACTCAGAAAGGAGATGTAGGGGGAGGAGGACTAGCCAGAACTCCGAGAGGGTTTTCTCCACTCCTAATAGCTCAGCATCTAAGGAGGCTCACACACTTCACTGAGAGTCTTCGGAGCCCTGGGCAGTGCCTTCGTCCTCGCCTTGAGAACCTGGAATCGGCCCTAGTGCCATCCGTTGCCTTGCAGAAGAAAGACAGCTCAGGGCAACTGCCAAAAAACAAGCGCATGGCCAAGAGAGATCTTGAGACGCCTGGTTATCTGGATAAGGTAAAGTGACGTGGATTTTAGAGAACAGGCAAGCAGTGTCTTGCTTTCTATTAATATTTGAAATTAAGGATAATTGAGGATAAAGTTAGAATTAAACATAATAGCTAGTATAGAGTTAAAGGAAAAAGAGCAAAAGATACCTTGGTATAAAATATTAAATTAGCCGGGTGTGGTGGCACACACTTGTAATCCCAGTACTTGGGAGGCTGAGACAGAAGGATTGCAGGTTCGTGGCCAGCCTGAGCTACTTATTGATGCCCTCTGCAACTTAGTAAGACCCTTTGTAAATACATACACATATACACATACATAAATACATAGGGTTAAGGGTATAGCTCAGAGGTAGAATGCCTCTGGGTTCAATTCCCAGTCATACACACACACACACACACACACACACACACACACACACACACAATTAAATTAGCCACCAAAAAGGGGTGGGAAGGAGAGAATAAAGAAAATAAAAGAAAAAAAAACAGGATTAATTATAGGAAGAAGGTCAGGATTAAATAGCGAGTTTGAGTAGTAAACAAGTTTAAGAGATACTATAGTGGAGGTGGAGAGATGTAAGGCCTATGGCTACATGCTGTATAAAATGGGGAAAAAATTTTAAATCCTGCCATCTTACATAAGCACTATTATTATTTTGGTATTTCCCTTTGTTATTTTCCCTATGTGTCTGCTTTTAACGTCTTTATTGGATTTTTTTAAATCATAAGAGTAATACATGCTAGTTGTAGAAAATAAAAACTGCACCAGTTTCCCAATCCAACATCCCAGAGGTATATAAATGGAACTATGCAATATATGGCCTTAAAAGTTAATAGTCTGTTCTGGCTCAAAATATTTTTGACATGACTATAATCAGAGTACACAAGCAATTTTGTTACTTAACATTTTATAAAACATTACTATTTTTGATCCTCTGGGATCAATAACAATTAACGTAATTTTAACTTTGGTTTTGGTTTAAGTTCCATACAGATCTATGAAGGAAAAATCCTTTCAAGACCATCAAAAAGCCAGGCATGGTCACACACACCTATAATCCCAGTACTTGGGATGCTGAGACAGGAGGATCGCAGGTTCCAAGCCAGCCTCAGCAATTTAGCAAGACCCTCAACAACTTAGGGATACCCTGTTTCAAAATAAAAATAAAATAGGGCTGCATAGGTAGTTCAAAGGTGGGTTCAATCCTCAGTACCAAAAGAAAACAAGAAAGAAAAAACATTAAAAAAGAGGAAGATGACTGCTAAACAGTACAGGAAAAGGAGAGCAACCTCAATAGTCATTAGGGAAATGCAAATAAAAATAAAAATAAAAATGAGGCATCATTTCAAGCCTACTAGAAAGACTATAACAACAACAACAAAGACAGAAAATAACAAGTGCTGGTGAGGATACAGAGTACCCAAAGACCTCATACATTGCTAGTGGCAATATAATGGTACAGACACTTTGGGAAATGGTTTGACAATTACTTAAAAAGTTAAACATAAACTCACCATTTGACCCAGTAATTCAACTCATAGGTATCTATCCAAAAGGAATGAGAACAAAGTCCACATAAACACTTGTATATTAATGTTTACAAAAACATTATTCCCAGCCGGGCGTGGTGGCACACGCTTGTAATCCCGGTACTTGGGAGGCTGAGACAGGAGGATAGCAGGTTCACGGCCAGCCTCAGCTACTTAGGCTCTCCGCAACTTAGTGAGACCCTGTTTCAAAAATAAAGAATAAAAAATAGGGCTGGGGGTGTAGCTCAGAGGTAGAATGCCCCTGGGTTCAATCCCCAGTGCCACACACACACACACACACACACACACACACACACAATTATTTCCGATAACTCCAAAGGGAAAAAACAATCCAAAGTCCATCAAAGGAGTAAATGCTGATAGATGCTATAACATGAATGAACTTCAAAACCATTATGCCAGTAATAGATAATGTGGAAGAAGACAGAAGCAATAGACTACATATTATATGACTTTGTTTAAATGAAAGGACCAGAAGGCAAATTTATGAAGAGAAAAAATAGATCAGTGGTTGTCTTGGAGCTAGGGGGTTGTAGCGGGGATTGACTATGTACATGTTTGAGGGAAGTTTTGGAGTGATGTAAGTGTTCTGCAACTGGATTGTCACATTATTTATACATTTGATAAAAAAAAAAAGAAGATGAAGAAGGACTTGCTTTGAATTGCTTTTGGTATGATATCTCAAGAACAGTGAAATTTGGAATCTAAGGCTGTGAAAATATTGGCACAACACAAGAATTTATAAAATTCTGTGCCTGTGTCAAAGGACAAGTTTAAAATGGTTACATATTTGAGAGGCACAAGATGAAATGAGATTGAATTATCATTATATATCTGTAAGTAACAAGAATAAAACAGCAAGCTGAGTGTGGTGGCCCAGGCCTGTAATCCCAGTACTTGGGAGGCTGAGACAGGAGGATGGCAGGTTTGAGCCAGTGCATGGTAACTTACCAAAACCCTATTTCATTTTTTTTTTTTTTTGCGGTACCGGCGATTGAATGCAGGGGCGTTCTACCTCCGCACTACGCCCCGGCCCTATTTTTTATACTTTATTTTGAAACCGGGTCTCACGAAGTTGCGGAGGGCCTCACTAAGGAGAGAGAGAGACAGAGAGACAGAGAGACAGAGAGACAGGGAGAGAGAGAGCAAGAGAGCTGAGTCTGGCCGCGAACCCGGATCCTCCAGTCTCTGCCTCCCAAAGTACTGGGATTACAAGCGTGCGCCACCACGCCCGGCTTCCAAAACCCTATTTCAAAATAAAAAATTATAAAAGGGCTGGGGAGTGTAGCTCAGAAGTAGAACACCCCTGGGCTCAATCCCCAATAACAACAAAAAAGGAATGAAACAGAAGAGGATGGGCCATCTGCACGGGTTTTATGTTAATATGCTGCTACCTAGTGATCATTTATAAAATGGCAGGACTTTTTTTTTTTCTTTAGACTTGCATTTGTTGAGCCATATGTTTATACAAATACCTAAATGCTATGCAGGTTAAATATCTGAATGAATTGCTGAATAATTGATGCTTTATAAAAATACTATAGTGGCAGCTGGACGTGGTGGCGAACGCTTATAATCCCAGTGCTTGGGAGGCTGATACAGGAGGATCCCGGTTCGTGGCCAGCCTCAGCTACTTAGTGAGGCCCTCCACAACTTAGTGAGACCCTGTTTCAAAATAAAGAGTAAAAATAGGGCTGGGGGTGTAGCTCGGAGGCAGAATGCTCCTGGGCTCAATTCCTAGTACTGCAAAAAAAAAAAAAAATACTATAGTGGCAAGAACTGGATTGAGAGTCTCAAAAAATGGATTCCAGTCCCTGGTCTGTTAGTGTCAGCTTTGTGACTCCGAGCTGGGACAGAATTAATCTATGGGCCCTAACTAGTTCCAAAGTTTTGTAGGACAGGCTCTGTACAGTAGCCATTAGAAGCATGTCCTTGAGGAAAGCTCCTTAACTGTTCTAAACTTTAGTACAACAACCTAATCTTTGAGCTGGAGATAAAAGAATACCCACTGCCAGGGCAGTTATGAGCACTGGATGTGGCAATGCATGTGAGAGCACTTATCTCAGAACAAACCCAGACATAGTTAGGAGATGAGAACTTCACCTCTCAGAATGTGCCTCATGGGCAAAAGTCCTTTGCCAGTTAAAATGAGCTACCCCTCCCCGCTCCATCCCAAAGCAACAACAACAATAACAACCAAATAACAGAGGTTCAGAAAACAAGATGTTGGGCTGCAGGTGCAGCTCAGTGGTAGAGTACTTGCCTAGCACAGGCAAGGCCCTGGGTTTGACCCCCAGCACTGCACCACTCCCCAAAAATATGATTCTTACAATTGCCAGCTAACTGGAAAAACACATTTGATTGATACAATTTTTTTTCAGTACTGGGGATTGAACCCAGGGGGCGTTCTACCTCTGAGCTACACCCCCAGCCCTATTTTATTTTTATTTTGAAATAGGGTCTCACTAAGTTGCTGAGGGCCTAAGTTGCTGAGCCTGGCCTCAATCCTGCAGTCCTCCTGTCTCAGCCTCCCAAATACTAGGATTACAGGTGTAAGCCACCATGCCAGGTGAACAATTCAATTTTTAAAATAATAAAAATTGCATAGCAGTTGGAAATCACTTGAAATTTTGAATTGGTCGTTATTTCAAAATAATAGTGACAGGGATGCCAAGAGGTGACTATTCTAGATGGTCCTCTCACCACCAGTATCTTATGGATGTCTGACAAGTTTAACATATGCCGGCTAGCACCGTGGTGACCAGAGAAAATGTAATTCTTTCATTTTCCCCAAAGATTAAAATGAGGGTTTGCAGCTGGACGTGGTGGTACACACCTGTCATCCCAGTACTTGGGAGGCTGTGACAGAAGGATTGCAGGTTTGAGGCATGCCTCAGCAACTTAGCAAGACCCTGTTTCAAAATAAAAATAAAAAGGGCTGGGAGTGTAGCTTGGAGATAGAATGCCCCTGGGTTCAATCCCCAGCACGACACACGCACACAAACACACACAAAATGTATTTGTACCACCCTCCACAGGTCAGAGCACCAGTCTGCTTAAGGATCAACACCATCTGAAATTAAAGCATTTCTACTGCTTTACTTCTTCATCCTTAAGGATATTTCCTTAGGATGTTAACCTATATAGGTGATTAATTTTAGCTTTTATTCGTTGTACACATGTTTTGGCATTGCTTGCAAATTTTTAAAATAGCTTTATCAAGGCATAATTTAGATGTCACAGAATTCACCTATTTGGGCTGGGCACAGTGGAACACTCCTGTGATCCTATTCGGGAGGCTGAGGCAGGAGTATCCCAAGTGTGAGGCCAACCTAGACAACTTAGCAAAACCCTGTCTCAAAATAAAAAAGTTAAAAGGACCAGGGAGGTAGTTCAGTGATAGAGTGCCTCTGAATTTAATCTAGAAGCAAAACAACAACATCAGAAGAATTTATCTATTTGACGTGTACAATTCTGAGTCCACATAGTCATTAATACAATCCAGTTTTAGAACAATTCCAATGAACCCAAATTCTCAACTTTCCTCAAAATAGAGGTCCACAAAAACTTTTCAAGGTTCTTTCAGGGGTCTGCAGGCTAATTATGACTATAAGATAAATACAAAATACAAATACAAATGAATATAAATACACTAATGTATATATAGTAAAAAGTATATATATTGTATAATTTATTATAGCTTATGCCAGCAGGAATAAAATTAATTTAAAAAAATCTCCAATTATGATCATCTTTCACCCAATGTTAACTTATTTATTTTATTCACTTTTATAAATATGATTAGATGGAATAAGTTGTCCAGGGACTAAATATTTTGATTCAGTACATCCCAAATTTATGGAAGAAGTATTTCCCCTGTATTAGGGTTGCTCCAACAGACTCTACTTGCTCTGTAGTCTCCCCACGGAAGGTGCTGCTTTAGGCAGCACCTGAATAACTCTTCCGTGGTTCCTGCCACGTAAGGTCACTGCTCCCTGCAGCTTCCGAATAACTATTCTGTGGTTCCTGCCATAGAAGGTCGCTGCCCAGACAGCTTCCTAATTTCCGTGGTTCCAGCCATGGAAAGTCACTGCACCAGGCAGCTTCCTGATCAATAGTCTTCTCACGTGAAACAACACGAAGTCTGATATAGTAATTTGCAAAATAATTACATTTAATAATTGGGGGATGGGGAGGAAATAGAGATGACAAATTCTCCTGTCCATCTGTAGCCAGCACCTTGCTTTTATAGACACTTTAGATAAAACATCATAAAGGTTAATCAAACACAGAAATCAACAATTATCATGGGTTACAGTAAAGAAGGTCAGTGAGGCAGACATGTGACAAACTTAGGGGAAGGAGGGATTAACCATTACTCGGTGGAGACGACATCAAAGACCACACCTTGAAGATTACACCAGGTCCCTTGGAATGTCCCCTTGCAGACGAATCCCACCCAGCCAAATACTGTGTATTCAAACTGGGCTGGTCCAAGATGATAATCTCAGTGTGCTTCTAAGACAGGCCTTGGCCCTTGACACCCCTGTCTGTAATTTGTCTGTGCATACTTTTGTGGGGTACTTACAAAGGAAGAGTTTCTTCCTTAATATGATATTTGAGGCCTTGATTTTGTCTTATTTCAAATATTATTCAAGAAAGAATTACCATGCTCATCTTCCTGCAAATCTAGTATTTCTGGCCTACATGTCCCCGTAGAGCATCTATTAAACATGCACATAAAAACCTTTCAATTCCAAGAATTACAATCTGGGAATAATGAAAATACCTTATCTATTTGGTCATTTTTTGCTTGTCTTATCTCAGAGCTTATCTGTTGATGTTTCAGAGAGGAAGTTATGCATATACTGACTCTACTTTGGAAATTCCAGATACATCTTTCTCTAGCCCTCCAGAGTCTACTGCTAACTCCATTCAGCTTGACATTTAAATACTCTTTTATATTGCTATTTAAGTGTTCAATATGTGCTAGTTCAGTCTCCTCCATTCAGTGAACTCCTTGTGGTTATTTAAGTTTTGTGAGCGTGAGTAAATGAATTTTGCATTTTTCTAGCACCTATTCCACATTGGGTACACACAAAGTTATTTAATAAGTACTCTTTAATTAATAAATGACACCTCAGGTTTGTCTCCCTTCCTCTGGACCCCCAGAACATTATCATATAGCCCAGATTTCCTAGACATTACAGATTTTCTGTCCTCCTGTCCCCGTAACAGTTGCATGTGTCACTCCATATGTCTGAGACATATGGTCCTCAATTGCTGTAATATGAAGCCATCTCTATTGCAACAAATCCTGGTATCTATTCCTCCCTTTTTGTGAACAACTAGAATTGATTACAATTTCAAACACAGTTCCTTTTCTTTAACTTCACCCTCCATTTTTAAAAATTATGAAAGTACTCTGGTAGAAAAAGTATACCAAGTAAAATTTGCCTTCACCAAAGATAATTTATTTCCCTCCAGCTATTTCCACTTTGACACTTATATCTTAACTTCCACACTAAGAGGGCCTGAGAACTATACACAAACGGTAGCTTCGTGGTCCAAAGGGCGTGGGCCTGGAATTAAGGCTGGAGCACCTGTGCACGGATCGCCTGCTCACTCACTCTTTGACCCTGGGTGAGCATCGCGGGAAGTTCTGTTAAGATGCTGCCCATCTCACCAGCTTGTTGAGTGAAAAACCTGTATGTGTAAGCACTTTGTGAAGTCTAAAGCGCTACGCAAACTTAAAGGCCCGTTGTGAGTCCTGGAGAAGTCTTTGTGCCTGCAAAGACTTCTGCAATCACCACCGCAGCTTTAAAGGAGCCCCCATCGGGGTACCCTGCTCCAGCCACTTCAGCACTGCAAATTCAGTGGCTGGGCTTCTCCAGGGCTCCCCACCGCAGTGACCCAGCACAATGGCAGAACGCTCGCGAGCGCCAGGGCCCTGCTCGGAGATGCAGTGAAGCTCAGACCTTCCGCAGCTTGTAACTCGTGCTCCCTCTAGGGCCGCCTCTGGGTCTAATGCTAAACTAGAGTCGCCACGGCCTCAGTCTCGCCCTGCCCTCTTTCAGGACCTGCAATTCCTAGTCTCCATTCTCCCGGAAGCCCAGCCAGACTAAACTCCACTCAGCCGCAGCCACGCCCCAGCCGGCAAACGTCGGGTCCTCCACGCCCCCTCCTCCACATTTGATTTCGGCGCGCCTAGCCTGAGGGCGGCTGTGATTGGTTGGAGATGAGCGAACTTCCTATATGATTGGTTGATAATAGTGAGGGCGGGCACTAGGCCCACAGGCCCCGAAAGGTGGAGGGGCGGAGACTACAAGAGGTGAGCGATGATTGGCTTCTGAATAAAGAGGGCGGAGCAAAACACGGAAGCCGGGGTTGGGGGCGGGGCTTCGTGGAAAGGGAGAAGGAGCATTATGGAAGTACTGAAGTGCCCGGAGCACGGTAAGGACCTAAAGTCTTAGGATTCCCCCGGAGCAGTCGAGCTATGGTGGCATAATTGTTAATCTTGTCTCCTCAGGGACTTTCTGCTTTTTGAAGACCGGCGTCCGCGATGGCCCAAATAAAGGAAAGAGCTTCTACGTGTGCCGAGCGGACACGTGCGGCTTCGTGCAGGCCACCGAGTAGGTCCGGAACCCGGCCCGGCCCCGTGCCCGCCGGAGCCTCCCGAGGGGAGCTGCGGGCACCCCTTAAGTCGTTGCTACCCCACGGCGTCGGGCGTGTAGGGGAAAGACGCTGCGCCTCTTCTGGCTGTGCGACCCGAGGCTGGTTACTTTTCCTCTCTGGGTCGTGAATTCCCCCACTTGTAAAACGAGCCTAGGCGTCTACGACATTTGGATTCTTCTAAACTCGTTCAGCTCTGGGTTCCTAGTCCCCTGTCAGGCCTTAACCCTCCCTTCTCCTGCTTGGACACCCCACTCCCCCCCAAGAAGTGAGGACTCACAGGCTAGTAGAAAATACTTTATTCCGGTTTTTCAGTTTGAGGACAGACTGGTTTTTAAACATTTGATTTTAAAACACTTGTTAGAATATCAGCCCTGTTCTTTAAAAAATAAGATTCTCTGCATTGATAATCCAAAGAGATACATTTCTTTAGGAATTAGTGCCTAAAGAAACATCAGGACTTAGGTTTTAACAGACTTGAAAACAGAGACCCAGAAATGTTAAGCCTCTTCTCTAAAGTGAGAATACTATGCTAATGCATAGTATTCTCGAGGGCTAATATTTTGTAATACCAGGTGTCTACATTCTCTAAGTGAACTTAAACTATCACATCATTAAATTTTTTTCCTGCTCTCTATTTAGGTGAACGTGGTAGATCGAAGTTTTCTTCCTATCATATGGAAAATACATAATGGATATTAGTACTAGGAAATATCCTTTCAAGATGTTTATTAACTTCTCATGTTTCTTTTTCACGAGTTGTATGATTTGTACCTTTGTTTTGAAACTCAGTGAAAGCCTTTGCATCCTTTTTTAGATTTAGGAAATAAAATTTTTACAGAAAGTATTTTCATAGCCCTCTAATAGGTACTTTTTGTTATGTGAAAGAAATTACTGGGATCCAGTTTAAAACAATGATTTTCTCAAGAAATTAAAATATTTTCAAGTGTTAAAAAAAATAAAACAATGATTTTGAGCCGGGCGTGGTGGCGCACACTTGTAATTCCAGTACTTGGGAGGCAGAGACCGGAGGATCCAGGTTCGCGGCCAGCCTCAGCTACTTACTTAGTGAGGCCTCCGCAACTTAGTGAGACCCTGTTTCAAAATAAAGAATAAAAATATAGGGCTGGGGGTGTAGCTCGGAGGTAGAAGGCCCCTGGGTTCAATCCCCAGTACCACAAAAAAAAAACACGAAAAACAAAAAAATAAAACAATGATTTTGAATAAAGCATTCAAATGTTAAGATAGAAGAGACCAATCAAAAATACTCAAGCTATCTAGATCAACATATCATTCCATTAAGGTTTCCTGTTTATTTCTAGTTTCTAAATATACTAAGCCTTTAAATTCAGTACCTGGTTCAAATTTTTTGAGACACAAGTATGCTCAGGTTCATAGGAACTAGCATTGGTGGTGGCATAAGACTTGTTTTGTGTTGAAAGAAGAATTCTCTTATACAGAGTACCATTTTTTACAAATGTACTGCTCTACAAACTAATAGAATAAATCTTCACACGAGAACAATTATTTGGTAAATAACATATTTGGAATATGCCTGATAACTAGAATAGAGGCCAAAAACAGTTTTGCAAGTCATAGGAGAGTGCTTTAGACTGTAACTAAAACATGCTTACTCTCAAATGTTATACATATTTAATTTTTTTCCTAATAAGTTGGGAAGGAGTAGCAGTTTTCTTATGCCAAGCAAGAAGAAAATAAGTTGCATGTTGTTAGAGATAGTAGACATGTGAATAATACTAAGTGACAGCTAACAGGTTGTTACAAGATAAAGGGTAATTAGAAGAACCTGAGGAAAGTTCATGTAGGAACTCACAGCCAACCTTGGACTTTAGTCCTTCCTGGAGGTGTTGCAGTGTAGAGGTCATATAACACAGTGTACTTTTAAGCTTTTGAGTCATCAAGGAAAAGATATTTATTATCCTTTATTTGAGGAAGTGGGAAAAAATGGAGGCTATGAACCCTTTTCCCAGAAGAAAGCATGCAGATACAACAATGCCTAGGATTTTTTTTCCTTTTTTTTTTCTTCTTTTTTTTTTTGTACTGGGTATTAAACCCAGGGACGTTCTACCTCTGAGCTATATCTCCAACCCTATTTTTATTTTATTTTATTTTTTAAATTTTATTTACTTATTTATTTATTTATTGTGGTACTGGGGATTGAACCCAAGGGCATTCTACCTCCGAGCTACACCCCAGCCCTATTTTTTATTCTTTATTTGGAAACAGGGTCTCGCTAAGTTGCGGAGGCCTCACTAAGTAGCTGAGGCTGGCCGCAAACCCAGATCCTCCTGTCTCAGCCTCCCAAGTACTGGGATTACAAGTGTGTACCTCTAGGCCCGGCTTTTGTTTTAATTTTTTTATTTATTTATTTTTTAAAATTTTTTTTTTGCGGTACCGGGGATTGAACGCAGGGGCGTTCTACCCCCGCGCTATGCCCCCGGCCCTATTTTTTATCCTTTATTTTGAAACTGGGTCTCACTAAGTTGCTGAGGGCCTTGCTAAGTTCCTGAGGCTGGTCTTGAACCTGTGATCCTCCTGTCTCAGCCTCCCAAGTACTGGGATTATAGACGTTCGTCACCATGCCTGACTGTAATACCTGGGATTTATAAACCCAGTTAAAGCCAGGTGTATATTCTTGGTTTAAAATCCATAGTTTAGTTTTTACTTTAGGATGTTGCTATATTCTTTGCTTCCTAAAACAAAATGTTTTCTGTTTTTTTCTTTAGTGTTCCCGTCTCTCATTGTTTATTGCATGAGGACTGTGTGGTAGAGCTCCAGGGTTTGTTTGCACCACAGGGCAAGAAAGAATACAGGTAATATTCAAAAGAAGCATTGAAATGTATTTTCTTTTTTTTTTTCCCCTGAAAGATTTGTGGCTAAGTATATTTTGGGGTTGTTGTTTTAAAAGTCATTATTAAAAAACAAACAATTTCTATATGTATCTGGATCATCATTCATTAGCTGCTGAGCAGCTGGTTAATCTGAGCCTGACCCATGGTTAATTTCTGGATAAATAGCTCTACCATTGTTCCTTAACTCTCAGGTAACTAATAACATCAGCCCACCAATAGCCACTCACTCATCAACTTTTAATTCTGGTAATAGAATGATGTAATATGTAGAAAGGTCTAGCAGAATGTTAAGAGCTCAATAAATTATAATTTTCTTTCCTTTATATGGGAAATTGGGAAGGGCAGGGAAGTCTGTATAGATGGGAGATAATATTTGTCATGAGTATTGAAAGAGGAAGTCACTGGGTGTTAGAGGTCATATTTAATAGATTAATACATTGCATTAGGGTCCCAAGGCATGAAATGACATCTTTAGAAGGATTGCAAACCTTTGATTTGGTAGTAGTTTAGCAGATATTTATTTATTTATTGCAGTGCTGGGGATTGTGCCTGCTAAGCACACACTCGGCTTGGAGCTACACCTCCGGCCCCAGTTTAACAAATGTTTAAATGGAGACTTCAGGAGATCAGGAAGACAGGGACCAGAATGGTTTTTGTATCATATTGTGTGTATTTCAGAATTTGTGTTCTTTTTTTTAACTTCAGAATTTGTATGTTCTAGATCTCTGCCCCTGAAATCTAGATTTAATGTCCAATATAGGCATTAAAGTACAATTTTCGCATACATGAGTATTATCCATACTACTATTTCTTTCTTTTTTTTTTTGCGGTACTGGGGATTGAACCCAGGGGCATTCTACCTCCGAGCTACATCCCTAGCCCTATTTTTTTATTCTTTATTTTGAAACAGGGTCTCACTAAGTTGCAGAGGGCCTCACTAAGTAGCTGAGGCTGGCCGCGAACCTGTGATCCTCCTGTGTCAGCCTCCCAAGTACTGGGATTACAAGCATGCGCCCCCATGCCCGGCTCATACTACTATTTCTTTATTCTTCAGTGATTATGTTTTTAAATGCTATTATAAGTGGACTTTAAAAAGCCTTTATTTTTATGTAGTTTTCTGCTGGTCCAGTGGGGCTGGTAAGCCTTTATTACATGTGCATATAGTGAAATGCACAGATCTTGAGTTAAACTGGTTGAGTTTTGAGAAATAGGAATACCCACCAGTTAATTCTGCCTTTCTTCCCTCATCAGCAGTCAGTTTTGGTTTTTCTCACATTTATTTTGCTTGTTTCTGAACTTCATATAAATTAGATCATACTTTATGTACTTTTACATATGACTGCTTTTATTTGATAGCATTTGTGAAATTTATCCATATTGTGTGTATCAGTAACTTAGTTTTTGGTTGCTAGGTTGAATTCCATTTATGAATGTGCCACCCTGTTGTATGTACTTATTTCCATCAGAAAATCTTCAGTGAAGTATCTATTTAAATCTTTTTTTTTTAATGGTACTGGGGATTGAACCCAAGAGCATTCTACTTCCGAGCTACACCCCCAGCCCTTTTTTTTTTTAATTTTTTTCTTTTGAAACAGGGTCTCACTAGGTAGCTGAGAGTCTCACTATGTTGCTGAGGCTGGGATCCTTGTGTCTCAGCCTCCCAAGTACTGGGGTTACAGGTGTGCGCCACTTGGCTCCTGCATTGAACTTACATAGATCAATTTTGGGAGAACAGGTAACAGTATTGAACATGATATATTTATAACTTTAAAAATTTCTCTCAGCATTGTTTAATAGTTTTCATTATAGAGTTCTTATGTTCCTTTTGATAAATTTATTCTTCAGTGATCATGTTTTTCAATGCCATTGTAAGTAGAATTTTTTAAAAATTTATTTTACATTGTTTCCTGCTGGTCCAGTGAAGCTGGTAAGACTTTATTACATTATATCTGAATGTCCTTAAAACCACTTATATAGGCCGGGCATGGTGGCGCACGCTTGTAATCCCAGTACTTTGGGAGGTGGAGACCGGAGGATCCGGGTTCGCGACCAGCCTCAGCTCTCTCTCTCCTTAGTGAGGCCCTCTGCAACTTCGTGAGACCCGGTTTCAAAATAAAAGTATAAAAAGTAGGGCCGGGGGTGTAGTACGGAGGTAGAACGCCCCTGGGTTCAATCCCGGTACCGCAAAACAAAAACAAAAACAAAAACAAAAACACTTATATACCACAGAGAGTCCACTACCATACAGAAACACCACTGTAGGTGGTAGAGGCAACTGAAAGATTTCCAATTTGCATTAGAAGAAGAAATGTGGAGATTAACAAGTGAAGATGATGGGGGCAAAAAGATAGCTGAAATAAGAGCTGCTATGGAAGGCCTACTACATGGCGTGGTCATTATCCCGTCCATAGCCATCTAGGTTCCAGTAGCTCTGTTTTACAGGCAGATAAGGAAACTACCATTAGAGAGGTTAGAGAAGGGATCTGAAGTCTCATGGTTATGAAATAGCTTTGCTGAGACTCAAACTTAGCTCTGATTCCAAACACACCCCCTTTCTGTGAGTAAAAGACATGGCCCTGAATGGAGGCACTGGCAGTGGAGTTGAGTGCAGTTAGGCTGGAGAAAATTTGCTTAAAGACAATTAAAATTGATAACATGTATTTCTTGGTCGGCCATTTCAGTGCATTTCTTCCTCCACTGTCTCATCTGGAATAGTGATCACAGTGGCGCTGACTTCCTTGGGTTGTGAGGATTCAGAGAGAGAGATAGTATGTGATGCGCTCTGTCTGGTGTTTGGCATGTTGTCAGTGCTCAGTAAATAGTTGCTAAGATGGGTTTCTGGGTGATGAGTTTATATTAAGCAAGACAACGAAGGAAGTGAACATCAGTAGAGGATTTGGATGTGTTGCTAATATACATAGCTGTGGACTAACTGTGTCTTATGTCTGTGTGAGGCCAGCCAGAAAAGTGAACAGCCCTGAAGGGAGGGCTAGGCTGAAGATAGACTCTTGAGAGCTTGTCTTTGACATTCCTTGTATCAGGTAGATAAGGCTGAGAGGTAATCATGTTGAAATAGAAGAAATAAAAAGTATGCAAAATGTATTTCTTTTAGTCCAAAAAACTATTACCTAGAGTTACTTACTGGATCTTTAAAAAAGGTTGGGGGACAAATAAAATACGGTTCTTAACACACAACAAATTTAAAGACAAAAAAACAAAACACAAAACAAACAAAAAATTCCTCTGGTCCCCTGATAGGTGGTATGGGCTGAGAATTTAAACAGACACTTAGACTAGCTGACAGGGCATTCAGCCAGAACTCTGTTCTCTGGAAAATGACCTTGGGGAGTACAACCTTTCCTTCTTGCAAACAGTTTTCTTTTCGAGATCTTAAGTAGTTTACACCCTCTAATCCATTATGCTTGGCTTAACATAGCTAGGAGAGAGGACAGGAGAGGTGTAAACTGGAGGTTAAGATGCCCATTTTCCATCCCTTGAGGTGCAGCTGCATTTATTTGCAGTTCTGTAATTTAAACACCAGATGGTACCATTCACCAACATTTGACTGGCCCTTCGGACATGGCCTTCTGTGTACAGACAATAAAGAAAACTTAGTATACTCTCAGGAGAAAGAGTGAAGAAATCTTGCCTTGACATGAATGATGTGGCACGCCTAAAATGTTGGACATTGTCATCGAGCTCCTGAATTATGTTCTCTACTTTCTCTCTCTTTGTTATTGTTTTCAAGGATACTGGGTCAAAACAGATGGAAATATTCCTTTGTCTATAAATAGATAAAACAAGTTGTAGTACTTTAAATAACTAGTTGTGTTGGTATGTTCAAAATATTTTATTTTTAATAATACCTTCATGTTTGGAAAACTCTTGTTTTGTTGTTTTTTGGGTAAAATAGACCTACAGATTATCTAGCCCCAATGTAATAGGTAGGATGATGATAGAGAAGCATTTGGTCATGAGCCAGACCCTGCAGAAGGCCTTGAGGCCTCACCAACCATGAGGATACCCACTCAATAAAGTCAGATGGTGTAGAGTATCATGCACTGTACTGTACAGTGGAAGTAATCCTTGTATGTAAGGAATATTAGCAACTGGGCACAGTGGCACACACCTGTAATCCCAGTACTTGGGAGACTGAGACAGGAGGATTGCAAGTTCAAGGCCAGCCTCAGCAACTTAGGCCCTCAGCAACTTGGTGGCACCCTATTTCAAAATAAAAAATAAAATAGGGCTGGGGTTGTACCTTGGAGATATAAAGCTCCTGGGTTCAATCCCACACTACACACACACACACACACACACACACACCCCAAAACAAAATAAAACTATGTATGTATATATATGTACACATAGCTGGGGGTATACCTCAGAGGTAGAATGCCCCTGGGTTCAATCCCCAGCACCACCAAAAAAAAAGAATATTAGCTCATTGTTATATATGTAGTAATTACTTTTTTCTAGTTGCTTTTTGTCTAATAATTTTGTGGGTTTTTTTACCCTATAGAAGTTTTAAACTTTTGTGTAGTCAAGATCACTAAATTCTTCATCTCGCTAGAGTTTTATATGATGTTTAGAAAAATTTTTTTAACTTTAGGATTACAAAAAACATTCATTTCTATTTTTTCCCTAGAAGAGAGTTTTGCTTTGTACATTTTTGTTCCATCTTGAATTTCTTTTTTTTTTTTTTTTTTTGCGGTACTGGGGATTGAACCCAGGGGCGTTCTACCTCCATGCTACACCCCCGGCCCTGTTTTTTTATACTTTATTTTGAAACCGGGTCTCACGAAGTTGCGGAGGGCCTCACTAAGTAGAGAGAGACAGAGACAGACAGACAGACAGGGAGACAGAGAGAGAGAGAGAGAGAGAGAGCGCGCTGAGGCTGGCCGCGAACCCGGATCCTCTGGTCTCTGCCTCCCAAAGTACTGGGATTA
>PVJS01040211.1:8087-18643 GCA_004027185.1 Glis glis | reverse complement strand
AAAAAAAAAAAAAAGGAAAAGGTTATTATCCATTAGTAATCTAAGAAATTCAAGATAACTAATTCTAGCTGTTTAGTTTTGCTTTCCTTCTCCCCAAAGATACTATTAATTTTCTCATGAATCATATAGGCAGTCCATGTATTTTGGAAGGTTTATTTATTTAGTGGTACTGGGGATTGAACCTGGGGGCATTCTACCTCTGAACTACACCCCCAACTCCTATTTTTTTTTTTATTTTGAAACAGGGTCGCATTAGGTTGATTAGAGTCTCACTACTTACTGAGGTTGTCCTCGAACCTGCAGTCCTCCTGTCTCGGCCTCCCAAGTTCAGGGATTACAAGCGTGCACCACCACACTTGGCTGCCAGGTTTATTTATAAAGGCAATACATCTATATTCATACTAATTCATATTATGTAAGTCTTAAAAACTTCAGAACTAAAAAATTTTGCTGTATTTGTCAGATGGCAGGATTCCTAGCCAAGAGTATTCTGGAAATAGGGTCTTACTAAGTTGCGGAGGGCCTCACTAAGTAGCTGAGGCTGGGCGTGAATCCAGATCCTCCAGTCTCAGCTTCCCAAGTACTGGGATTACGAGCGTGCGCCACCATGCCCGGCTTACTTTATTTATTTTGAAACAGGATCTCATTAAGTTGCTGAGGGTTTCACTAAATTGCTGAAGCTGGACTTGAACCTGATATCATCCTGCCTCAGCCTCCCAAATACTGGGATTATAGGTATGTGCCACCATAACTGGCCCTCTCATAAACTTTTTTGTTTTTGGTACTGGAGGTTGAATTTAGAGGCATTCTACCTCAGAGCTACACCCCAGCTCTATTGTATTTACCTTATTTTGTTTATTTTTACTATTTGGTACTGGGTATTGAACCCAGGGGAATTCTACCTCCACACTACTCCCCAGACTATTTTATTTTCATTTTGAAACAGGGTCTTGCTCCTGTCTCAGCCTCCCATGTACTGAGATTACAGATGTGTGCCACCATACCCGGCTTTTATTTTTTATTTTTTATTTATTTATTTTTTTTGCGGTACCGGGGATTGAACAAAGAGGCGTTCTACCTCTGCGCTACAGCCCCGGCCCTATTTTTTTTTTTTATACTTTATTTTGAAACCGGGTCTCACGAGATTGCAGAGGGCCTCACTAAGGAGAGAGAGAGAGAGAGAGAGAGAGAGAGAGACAGAGCGAGAGCTGAGGCTGGCCGCGAACCCGGATCCTCCAGTCTCCGCCTCCCAAAGTACTGGGATTACAAGCATGCGCCACCACGCCCGGCTTTTATTTTTTATTTTGAAACAGGCTCTCGCTAAGTTGCTGAAGAACCTTGCTAAATTGCTGAGGCTGGCCTTGAACCTGTGATCCTATCTCAGCCTGTTGAGTACTGGGATTACAGGCGTGGACCACCATGCCTGGCCTTCATGAACTTTGTTTGTTGGGTACTGGGGATTGAACTCAGGGGCTCTCCACCTGTGAGCTATACCCTCAGCCCTATTTTATTTTTTATTTTGAAATGGGGACTCATTAAGTTGCTGAGGCTGGCCTTGAACCTGTGATTCTCCTGACTCAGCCTCCCAAGTACTGGGGTTACAACCATGCACCACCATGCCTGGCTTCATAAACTTTTAATTAATTAATTAATTAATTAATTTATTTATTTATTTATTTTTGTGTGTGTGGTACTGGGGATGGAAACCAGGGGCATCCTACCTCCCAACTACACCCCCAGCCCTATTTTAATTTTATTTTGACACAGGGTCTCATTAGGTTGATGAGAGTCTATTTGCTGAGGCTGTCCTTGAACCTGCAATCCTCAGCCTCCCAAGCACTGGGGTTACAAGCGTGCACCACCATGCCCGGCCTTCATGAACTTTTTATGAGGCCCATGGAGAAGACCTGTCAGTGCACCCCAGGGTCTGGGTCGCTGTTTCTCCCTGCATGCTCCACTGTGGGGGTGCTGATGGACAGAGGAGCGGTCAGATGGAGTGCAGGGGCAGCACACAAGGTTTGCATCACCGGGGCTTACGGATAAACACTTGTTATCAGAAAACACAAGCATCCTCCAGAGCACGCAGCTTTCATCTGGAGCCACCTAGCAGCTCCACTCATCCCCAGCTAAGAGACGCACGAGTGAACCCACAGCGCTCCTCGCCCTGCCCTGGCTTGCTTTCACTGGAATGTCTTAGGGAACGCAGTGAATCCCAAAGAACCTTAAAGGGCAGAGAGAATCCCGAACTGAGGCACTGTACATGGCTACGCTGCTGTGTCCTGTAGAAAACCCACTAGAGAGCCGGGCATGGTGGCACGCACCTGCAGGCCAGTACTTGGGAGGCTGAGATAGGAGGATCGCAGGTTAGAAGTCAGCCCCAGCAATTTAGTGAGGCTCTCAGCAACTTAGCAAGACCCTGTTTCCAAATACAAAATAAAATAGTGCTGGGGGTATAGCTAGGAGGTAGAATGCCTCTAGGTTTAATCCCCAGCACCACACACAAAAAAAGAAAGCCTACTAGTAAGGCTGCAGCAGCACTGCCAACACACCCTAGTGTGACACCAAGTGACAGCGACCACGCTGCCTCCACTGAGCGCAGGGGGACACGTCCTCCCCCCGCGAGCTCCAATCAAGCCCTATTCAGAACCAGAAAGTCAAGTGACATGAAGTACCTCTGGAAAGGCACTCCACCACTTGGGAGGTTCTTCTAAGAATTTCATCAATGACTTTTAACTAAAGATCATGGTCAAGCTGGTGTCGAGCACTGGTTTTTAAAAAAGAAACCCCAGGCCAGGCGTGGTGTCACAGCTTATAATCCCAGTACTTGGGAGGCTGAGACTGGAGGATCGCAGGTTCGTGGCCAGCCTCAGCTACTTAGTGAGGCCTCCACAACTCAGAGAGACACTGTTTCAAAAATAAAGAATAAAAATAGGGATGGGGGTATAGCTTGGAGGTAGAGTGCCCCTGGGTTCAATCCCCAGTACCGCAAATAAATAAATAAATAAATAAATAAATAAATAAATATTATTATTATCATATTTTTTTGGTACTGGGGATTGAACCCAGAGGCATTCTACTCAAGCTACACCCAGCCCTATTTTATTCTTTTTACTTTTTTTTTTTTTTTTTTGCGGTACCGGGGATTGAACCCAGGGGTGTTCTACCTCTACGCTACATCCCCGGCCCTATTTTTTATACTTTATTTTGAAACTGGGTCTCACAAAGTTGCGGAGGGCCTCACTAAGTAGAGAGAGAGAGAGAGACAGGGAGAGAGAGAGAGCGAGAGAGAGAGAGAGAGCTGAGGCTGGCTGCGAACCCGGATCCTCCGGTCTCCGCCTCCCAAAGTACTGGGATTACAAGCGTGCGCCACCACGCCCGGCTGAATGGCATTTTTAAAGGATTATTTTGCTAAAATTTCAAAACCACTGACCCAGACCAGTCAGTTACCAGTGAGACCACTGAAGCACCAACACTTCTGCCTGGTTTTATTTCCTTCAATTTAGAAGGGCCGAGCACTATCTTGTTGCCTGTGATGTCCACATTCAGCTCTTGTAGGCAGCTGTTCCCAAACTGGCAAACGAAGTAGCTGACTCAAATTACAACCCTCATGTACATACTTCCTCTTTTGTGTGTGTGTGTGTGTGTGTGTGTGTGTGTGTGTGTGTGTGTGTTACTGGGGAATTAAACCTAGAGACATTCAACCTCTGAGGTACATTCCCACTTGTATTTAATTTTTTATGTTGAAACAGGCTTTTGCTAAATTACAGAGGCTGACCTCAAACCTGCAACCCTCTGATCTCAGCCTCCCAAGTACTGGGATTACAGGTGTGCACCATCCTGCCTGGCTTCATGTACACATTTCTGTGTTTTTATTTTTTATTTTTTTGCAGTATTGCGGATTGACTCCAGAGACATTCTACCTCTGGGCTACACCCCCAGCCCTATTTTATTCTTTATTTTGAAACAGGGTCTCACTAAGTTGCGGAGGGCCTAAGTAGCTGAGGCTAGCCTTGAACCTGCAATCCTCCTGTCTCAGCCTCCCAAGTACTGGGATTACAAGTATGTGCTACCACGCCCAGCTCATTTCTGTGTTTTTAATGGAATTGTGTAAGATGCTATGAAACCTGATCAAGGTTAAAAAAACAAAACCCCTTAGCACCCCCAAAATACCAAAACACTCAATCCTTTAAATCCAAGGTTTCTTTTTAGAGGCAAAACAGTTCTCTACCAATTATCAGACAGAAAGGAAGACTCTAAAGATTCCTCTTTCCCTGTCCTCTGCCTTCTCCCAACCGCCACCAGACTGCCCTGCCACATGGCATTTCAGTTGTCACCAAACCAGACAGAGACTTACTTCCTCAGCCGTGTCCTTCTCTATCCGGACTATCTTGTTTTCCCAGTAGATTCGCTGAGATTCCAGTTGGCTTGTTAGTAAATATGAATACTAGAAACACAGAAAACAAACACCAAATCATAAGTCACTGCTGTCAGTCTCTGAAATCCAATTAAAACCTAACCTTGAGTTATCTATGGAAGAACAGAAGTAATGTACGGTGTTTTTCGTGTGTGTGTGTGTGTGTGTGTGTGTGTGTGTGTGTGTGTGTGTGTGTTAGTGCTGGGGATTGAACCCAGGGCCTCAAGCATGCTAGGAAATTGCTCTATCACTGAGCCCTATGCCCTAGTGTTTTGTTTGGGAAGAATAGGTCTAGCTATGCTGCCCAGGCTGGTCTTAAGGTCA
Source organism: Glis glis (assembly GCA_004027185.1). Lineage (NCBI taxonomy): Eukaryota > Metazoa > Chordata > Mammalia > Rodentia > Gliridae > Glis > Glis glis. Next base: position 13,905 of record PVJS01040211.1, on the reverse strand, counting down.
AGGCTCAAGGGATCCTCCTACCTCAGCCTCCCAAGTAGCTGGGACTATAGGTGTACAACACCATGCCAGATTCATCAAAATGTATATTAAACTTGGACTTGACTCTACTCAAGAAGTACTGAGCCAGGGGACACAGAAATGACAGTTATAAGTCGGGCGTGGTGGCGCAGGCTTGTAATCCCAGTACTTGGGAGGCTGAGACCAGGCCTCGGCTCATTGGTGAGCCCCCACCCTGCAACTTAGTGAGACCCTGATTCAAAATAAAGAATAAAAAATAGGGCTGGGGATGTAGCTCAGAGGTAGAATGCCCCTGGGTTCCATCCCCAGTACCACACACACACAAAAAAAGAAAGATGGTAGAGCTTAATAAACATGTATATTTTTGTGGTTCTGGGGATAGAAACCAGAGCCTTGAGCATGCTAGACAAATGCTCTACCACTGAGCTATAGCCCCAGCCCAGGAGTAACATATTTATGGTTAAGATAGAAGAGTTATTCTAAAACTTAAGTAAAGGGTTTGATCTTTTCCCTTTCAATGCAACAATCTATTAATGGTAACAACATTAGCCTTATTTAGGCCATTTGCTGAATCCATCAGACAGTTAAGAGTCTTCAGATCTCTCTCTCTCTCTCTCCTTAGTGAGGCCCTCCGCAACTTTGTGAGACCCGGTTTCAAAATAAAGTATAAAAAATTGGACCGGGGGTGTAGCGCGGAGGTAGACCGCCCCTGCGTTCAATCCCCGGTACCGCAAAAAAAAAAAAAAGAGTCTTCAGATGATAAGTTTTCAAATATCTATTTCTTGCCGGGCGTGGTGGCGCATGCTTGTAATCCCAGTACTTGGGAGGCTGAGACAGGAGGATCGCAGGTTCGAGGACAGCCTCATCAACCTAGCGAGACACTATTTCAAAATAAAAATAAAACAGGGCTGGGGGTGTAGATTGGTGGTAGAATGCCCCTGGGTTCAATCCCCAGTACCACACACACACAAAAAAAATCAAATGTCCATTTCCTCCGAGGGTCAAAGTACATGGTTTTTTGTTTTTTTGGTTTTTTTTGCGGTACTGGGGATTGAACCCAGGGGCATTTTACCTCTGAGCTACAACACCCCCAGCCCTATTTTTTATTCTTTCTTTTTTTTTTTTTGCGGTACTGGGGATGGAACCTAGGGGCATTCTACCTCTGAGCTACATCCCCAGTCCTATTTTTTGTTCTTTATTTTGAACATTTGAATATTTAAATAAATATTTCTTTATTTTGCGGAGGGCCTCACTAAGTAGCTGAGGCTGGCTGCGAACCTGGGATCCTCCTGTCTCAGCCTCCCAAGACTGGGATTACAAGCGTGTGTCACCACGCCCGGCTCATGAAGCTTAGATTTTCAAAATAGAAAAATAATTTTTTTTTGATACTGGGGATTGAACCCACGGACATCCTACCTCTGAGCTATACTCCCAGCCCTACTTTATTTCTTATTTTGAAACAAGGTCTTAAGATCTTGCTAAGTTGCTGAGGCAGACCTAGAACCTGTGATTGTCCTGTCTCAGACTCCCAAGTACTGGGATTACAGGCATGGGCCACCATGCCCGGCTAATGATAAAACTTTTAAGAGTTTACAGGCAGGGTAAACAGCAAATTTAAAGGTCAAGCAATCTTTCCAGTTACCGTAGTTAAAAGCAGTGAAAACAGACCAGTAGCATCTTACCTCTAATTGTAAGGCATCTATTTTTTCTTCCTGGCAAGTGTCACCCTCACATTCATACTGGACTATTTTTCCATCAGTTTTACTTGCAACCAGTCGATGGACATAATTATCTAAAGAGAAGAACGAGTCAACCAAAGTGTGCTTCTTCAGAATGAAAAAGGTCGCCATGCATTTTTAACTCTGACCAAATTCTGGTTTTTACAGATCTGAATTAAATGGCTTGTAATATTTCTGTACAAGTGGGTCAAATCATTTGAACTGCAGAGAGACAGTGAGCGGGTGCGAGTGGAAGTATAAACTCTTGTCATAATGCACCGTGAGAGCTCGAGTTTGTGACAGCTGTCAGGAAAGATGACATTTCAAGCTGGGAGAGAAAGTGGAGAGGTTCTGAAGGAAAAGTTCCCGTACAGAATGAATCCAAATTAGAAAATGAGAGCGGTGTTCACCTCCAGCATAGTCCCAGACTCGATGGTTGGTGAGCTGCATGGCGTACGTGTGCTGCGTTTCCTCAAAGTGCTTATAAGCATGTCGACTTACATATCGTCCACATCCTATGTGCCCACATATTAAACAGATCCAGAGGTTCTGCCGAGAAGGAGAGAGGTCTTTACTAGGGAGAGGAAAGTACACGACCTGGCTCGCTCAGGGTGGGAAGGGGCCACCACAGAAAGAGGCCTATAATTGTTTCTAAAGGGTTTTGAATAATAGGTGTTTTCTCTTTTGTGGTACTGGGGATTGAACCCAGGGGGATTCTATTTCCGAGCTAAACCCCCAGCCCAATTTTTTATTTTTTTGGCAGAACTGGGGATTGAACCCAGGAACATTCTACCTCTGACCTACACCCCCAGCCCTATTTTCTTTATTCTTTATTTTGAAACAGGGTCTCACTAAGTAGCTGAGACTGGCTGCAAACCCGGAACCTCCGATCTCAGCCTCCCAAGTACTGGGATTACAAGCATGCGCCACCACGCCCGGCTCTTATTCTTTATTTTGAAACAAGGTCTCACTAAGTTGCAGAGGGCCTCACTTAAGTTGCTGAGACTGGCCGCGAACCTGCGATCCTCCTGTCTCAGCCTCCCCAAGTACTGGGATTACAAGCGTGCACCACCACACCTGGCTGAATAATAGGTTTTAAACCCAACAATTAAGGATGCTTTTTTTTTTTTTCAATACTGGGGATTGAACCCAGGGGCGTTCTATGTCCGAGCTACACCCCCAGCCCTATTTTTTATTCTTTATTTTGAAACAGGGTCTCACTAAGTTGCAGAGGGCCTCACAAGTAGCTGAGGCTGGCTGGGAACCTGCGATCCTCTGGTCTCAGCCTCCCAAGTACTGGGTTGACAAGCATGTGACACCACGCCCGGCTGTTAAGGATGCTTTTATGGGCCAATAATTTTCTCTCTCTGATTCCTAAGGATTTTTACGTAAATAGCAAGAAAAGAATTTACAATTTGGCAATAAAAGTCTGAGACTTTTTTTGTGGTACTGGGGATTGAACCCAAAGGCATTCTACCTCCGAGCTACACTCCCAGCCCTATTTTATTTTTTATTTTGAAACAGGGTCTTACTATGTTGCTGAGGCCAGTTTTAAACCTGTAATCCTCCTGTCTCAGCCTTCCAAGTACTGGGATTATAGGCATGCGCCACCACACCTGGCTAAGTCTAAGCCTTTCAAAAGAACACAGAATAATAGCATAAAGCATTTTGTTTAGGAGTAACATATTTATATGTTCATATGTCTTATCTGACCCTAGACAAAAAGAAAAAAAAACTTAGTCTCTAAAAGAATTTAAGGTGGGTATTGTGGCGCAAGCCTGTAATCCCAGTACTTGGGAGGCTGAGACAGGAGAGTTCCAAGTTCGAGGACAGCCTCAGCAACTTAGTGAGGCTCTCAGCAACTTACTCAGACCCGTTTCCAAATAAAAAAGAAAACAGGGCTGGGGGTGTAGCTTGGAGGTAGAATTCCCCCGGGTTCCAACCCCAGTACCACAAAAAAAAAAAAAAAAAAAAAAAGCCGGGCATGGTGGCATACGCTTATAATTCCAGTACTTAGGAGGTTGAGACAGGAGGACCGCAGGTTCATGGCCAGCCTCAGCTACTTAGTGAGGCCCTCTGCAACTTACTTAGACCCTGCTTCAAAATAATGAATAAAAAAGAGGGCTGGGGGTGCAGCTTAGAGGTAGAATGCCCCTGGGTTCAATCCCCAGTACCACAAAAAAAAAAAAAAAAGAATTTAGGTCACGAGGGACAGATGAAAATCCCAGACAAATAAAGCTGTGTTCAGCATTTGTTCCCACCGCCCGTCACTTACTTCCTGAACACCACACTCAAAACATTTATTTTCTTCCACTGGCTCTGGTGTTTGACAGTACCGGCAAACAGGACACCTATCCAGGACATCGAAAGATAATGGTACAGATTAGATAGAAGTCATATGTTACAAACCTAAAAGTAAAACACGGATTTTATATTCACTTCTCTTTAGTGTTTTATTTATATGGTTATTTATTGTGGTATTAGGGCATTGAACCCAGGGGCGTGCCATCTCCAACCCACACTCCCAGCCCTATTTTATTTTTTACTTTGAAACAGGGTCTCACTAGATTGCTGAGAGTCTCACTAAGTTACTGAAGATGGTCTCGAACCTGTCATCCTCCTGTCTCGGTCTCCCAAGTACTGGGATTACAAGCACACACCACCTTGCCCAGCTTATGCTATTTTTAAGTTATCATTTTCCTATGTTATTATTTTTAAGTTCATAATAACTAAGGGTATCAATTAAAAGACAAACATTTTTAGATAGTCTCAAACAGAATGAAATTACACAAAATCTTGATAAAGCAGAGGAAAAGGGAGAATTTTTTTTTTTTTTTTTGCAGTACCGGGCATTGAACCCAGGAGCATTCTACCTCCAAGCTACATCCCCGGCCCTATTTTTTATTCTTTATTTTGAAACCGGGTCTCACGAAATTGCAGAGGGCCTCACTAAGTAGCTGAGGCTGGCCGCGAACCCGGATCCTCCGGTCTCAGCCTCCCAAGCTGGGATTACAAGCGTGCGCCACCACGCCCAGCAAAAGGAAGAAATTTTAATTTGCCTCATACCCTTTTCTTCTAACACTTAGCTGATCGAAGGGCTAAATATTTACCAGTTAGAATTGGGATGTGAGACCCTATACTAATTTGTTTCATGTCTGGATAGCCACAATGTATTTTTACTCCAAACATTTAATTTATTCCCATTTCCCAAAGATTTAAATCATTCGAGGTGTACCTGTCCTCTCCAGGTCTCTCCTAACATATCTAAAATCTTTAGTAAGCCAGGTGTGGTGGCGCACACTTGCAATCTCAGTACTTGGGAAGCTGAGACAGGAGGATTGCAGGTTCGTGGCCAGCCTCAACAACTTAGTGAGGCCCTCTGCAACTTAGTGAGACCCTGTTTCAAAATAAAACAATAAAATAGGACTGGAGGTGTGGCTCGTAGGTAGAATGCCCCTGGGATCCATCCCCAGTACCACACACACACAAAATAAAGTAAATAAATAAATAAATAAATAAATTACATACATACATACATAAAATCTTTAGTAAAAGTGACCAGATTAAAAAAAGTGTTAACAAAGCTTCCTGAAATGCATTAATAATGCTTTAATCATGAACATTATATAGAATACAGGTGCTCTGTCTAGTATTCAAGTTTTGATTTACAAAAAGCCAATAAAAACAACAATGAAAAAATCAATTAGCCCTTTCCTATTATACTCAAGACAGAGTAATAATACCAGTCATGAATATGTTTGGTTGCATGGGCAAACATGACAGAAAATGGGGTAGAGTTGAGGCTGACCGAACTGACATCAAGAAAGAATGCTCGAGGTATAGCTAGCATCGATTTGTTGCTCAGCAGAGTCAATAAAACCAAGAAAAGGAAATAAGCAGGAAAAACACTAAGTTCTCGCAGACATAGGAAGCTCTACCTGTTTCCCAAGAGAAAGCAAAGGATCCAGCCTGTCTCTTCCTTTAATATCGAAAGAGAAGACAGAGGGCTGGGGATGTAGCTCAGTGGTGGAGCACGTACCTGGCTGGGTTCAATCCTTAGCATTGCAAACAAAACGAGAGGG
>PVJS01040210.1:0-18543 GCA_004027185.1 Glis glis | reverse complement strand
GGATCCTCCAGTCTCCGCCTCCCAAAGTACTGGGATTACAAGCGTGCGCCACCTCGCCCGGCTATGCTTGCTTCTTTAAAGCCCGCTGTGTCCCAGGCAGGCATGGGAACTCTAGTGGTCATCTGGCTGGACTAACATGTGAGTCACAGTTTCAACACTTGGTCATTGCACGTCCTGTTAGAATGACTGACTATTGGTGGCACAGGGGGGGAAAGGCCAGGCCTTCCCTGGTTCCGAGGGACACGTGTGGCCTCAGTGGGCCGCCAGGCTGCGCTGCTCCCTGTCTGCTGCCTCGGCTCTTCAGAAGCTGCTCGCTTCTCCTCCCTCTCTCTTAAACCTAACAGAGGGGTGAATTCAATCAGGTTCAGTAATCTCTGCCGGAGACCTAACTATTAATTATTCCACATGATTGGTGCCTACTCGTACCACAATGCACGTATTGTGTTTCTCTGTTTAGGGGAAGTTGTCTTTGCCAATTTTTTATTGCTTTGCCTAGATTCTTGGCAGACTTTTTTTCTTTTTTTAAAATAACACTGGTAGGAAGGAGTTCAAAGGGAGCCATAGATAAGTGATGTCATGCCCTTTCGACCCAGCAGACGGCCCCCGAGAGCTCGGGAGGTTGTAGAGTGGTCAAGCAAGGAAAGGAGGAGGATGGGGTGATGCGAGCGGGTATGGAGCCAAGTGTATCTGACCATCTCTGACTCTCCACACTCCTCTCTCAGTGAACTCTTTTTTTTGCCTTTCTAGTCCTTTTTTTGTGTATGTGGTACCGGGGATTGAACCCAGGGGCATTTTACCTCCGAGCTACACCCCCGGCCCTATTTTTTATACTTTATTTTGAAACTGGGTCTCACGAAGTTGCAGAGGGCCTCACTAAGTAGCTGAGGCTGGCCACGAACCCGGATCCTCCGGTCTCAGCCTCCTGAGTACTGGGATTACAAGTGTGCGCCACCATGCCCAGCTTCTAGTCCATTCTTAATTCCAGTATCAAAATGATGCGATTGCCTGGTTTTTCTGGCATTCCCTTGTTTCTTGGGGCCTGGAATGACTCCCCAAATTGTTGATCAGGTCCCGGACCCTAACCCTCTACCCAGAACTCTGGATATTTTCATTGTTTTTTTCTGCTCATTTCCAGCTCAGCCTTTCCCAAGCTGCTTTTGGAGGTGCTCCTCCGGGGTCTGTAAAAGTAAAATGGAAGTTCTAGACAGAGTCCTCCTCAAGGCATTCTTAGTGTCTACTGGGATGAAAGGCTTTTTTCACTCTTCCCTGGGAAAATCGTTCTGGTGTCGTCGGGCTCGGTGTTTGTCCAGGCTCAGAGGAGCACAGAGCCCCTCAGAGGCGAGACTGCGCCATGCGTGGACTTGGGAGCTCTGACTCCAAAGCCAGACGTGGATGCTCAGGTCTGGCTCTGCCCCCTCCAGCTGCCGGAACTGGGGCCAGCGGCTTTACCTTGCCAGCCTTGAGTTTCTACATTTGTACGATGAGGCTGGAACACGTGTCTCTAACACTGCGGTATGGGTTAAACGAGATGAAGCGCATGACACAACGTCGAGCACATGGTGTTGATGAAAAAGCAACAACAAGCAGAGAGGGGATGCTGATCCGGAAGCTCGTAGAGCCTCGAATCACATACAGATACTTCCAGTGCCTCTCTTTGATCAGCACACCCCAGTCCACGCCTGAGACTTGGAATATTTTTAGTCCCATTTACGTAACTTATTTTTTCACCTCTTCTGTTTAAGCAATAACTAAAATTGCTTTAAGAGCCTTTCCCTAAATTACTGAAAACAAATACTTGAATTCTTTTTGTCCAGTATATGATCTTCCCTGGCATTAAGTCTCTAAAGATAAATCTACCCAGGCACCTTAATCTCCCTTTCATTCCTTCCCTTTATTCATTCCTTTCTTCCTCTCCTCATTTCCTCAACCCCTAGCACCCTCACCTTTCTTCCTTCCTTTCCTCAACCCCCAGCACCTCCAGCCCTGAAAGTGTTTTTTTTTTTTTGCGGTACTGGGGATTGAACCCTGGGGTATTCTACCTCCAAGCTACACCCCCAGCCCTATTTTTTATTCTTTATTTTGAAACTGGTCTCACTAAGTTGCGGAGGCCTCACTAAGTAGCTGAGGCTGGCCGCGAACCTGCGATCCTCCTGTCTCAGCCTCCCAAGTACTGTGTGCACCACCACACCCCAAATACTCTGAAAGTATTTATTGAGGGACTACTAGGGACCAGGAATTGTGCTATTTGCTAGGGATATAAAAATAAGCCAGCTGGGTGTGGTGGCACACGCCTATAATTCCAGTACATGAAAGGCTAAGACAGGAGGATTGCAGGTTCGAGGCCAACCTGAGCAACTTAGTGAGACCCTGTTTCAAAATAAAAAATAAAATAGGGCTGGGGGCATAGCTCAGAGGCAGAATGCCTCTGGGTTCAATCCTTGGATACATATACACACACACCCATATGCACTCATAATCCAGATGCACTCTCTGGCCCAGGGAATACCCATTTTTAAGCTGAAATGGCACATGTAGACTTGTGCAAGACCAGAGTTTCCTGGGGAGTTCCGTGTAGAGGTGTGGACAAAGGTCTGGGAGAGAAGCCGCCATCCTTTGTCGCTGCTCATCCCCGTGCTATTTCGTGTAACGTGCTCAAGTTGGCTCAGCCGCTCATGTTCTCGGTTGAGTCTGTCTTGGGTCATGAGCTCCCTGAGGAGAGATGAGTCACCCAGGACAGCCAGGGCCTGGCTACACAGTGAAGGAAGATTGGATTCAGTGACTTACTGTGCACGGCTAGAGTAAGGCCAGTGAAGAAGTCAAGGTGTGCGAAGAAGACAGTGCGCACGCAGCTTGCAGACGACAGATGCCTTTGTTAATTTTTTTTCAGCTTCTGTCACATATAGAAAAACTTCAAACCTCAAGGATAGATGATCTAAATGCAAGTAATGTTTTCTACAAGAAAAGGATAGAAGAGCTAGGCCAGAGACTCCAGGAGCAGAACGAGCTGATTATCACTCAGAGGCAGCAGGTATGTCTGGCCGTAGGCTGGCATGTGCTTCTTTCAGCAGGATAGTTTAAAATGTGAGTGTTTTTTGTTTTTGTTTTTAGTTTAGAGCATTTCGTAAGTTGTTTAAGTTAAACAAGATGGAATATTTTCCCCCTTGTGATTGCTTGAACTATAAAGATTTTAAAAAGGTAGTTGAAAATACTGTAGAGTAGATTGATTCAGTTAGAATTCAGAATAAATCTGAAGGTTGATAAGAATTTCTTTTGGTAATTACTTGGAGAAGCAACAAAATCCAGATATGCTGTTTTTTTTATAAAACTTTTGCCTCTGCGTGATTAAGGTCCACGTGCCCTGTGTCTTTGCATGATGTAGCAGAAAGTTAATTTACTAACAACCACATCTATCCATTAGTCAATCTGTCCCTATTTAGTTTCTAACACGAGCCATTAGAAGATTGTTTTTCTTTGCAGATTAAAGAGTTTACCAGCAAACCATTAAACAGTGTCAGCGAACCCAGAGGTAAGTGGACAGGATTCCAGTGCGAAAGGTAAGGTGCCTCCCTCGCTGCGCTGGGAACAGTCCAATGTGGGACCTGCTGATTTACTCTGCTAAGATGGCATTCCTCCTGGGGTTTTTTGTTTTTGTTTTTGCTTTTTTTTGCAGTACTGGGGATTGAACCCAGGGGCATTCTACCTCAGAGCTACACCCCCAGTCCTATTTTTTTATTCTTTATTTTGAAACAGGGTCTCACTAAGTTGCAGAGGGCCTCACTAAGTAGCTGAGGCTGGCCGTAAACCTGTGATCCTCCTATCTCAGCCTCCAAAGTACTGGTATTACAAGTGTGAGCCACCACGCCCTGCTCCCTCCTGGTTTTTTAATCTGGGAGGTCTGTCCTCTTATTTTAATGAGGAAGAAAGTTGAAGAATTTTAAACTGTCATCTATGGTTTCATTTATTTTTTTTACCATAATACTGGTATGCACATGATAACCTGTCGGTAACCGTTTACCTCTTGATTTATCTACTGTAGGACAGAGTTATGATTAAAAGCACAGGGTCTGAAGATGGTCTGGGTCCACTTCCATGTCTGGCCCTTTGTAGATTTATGATTCTCTGCTCAGTTTCTTCAACTCTTACGCAGGAATATGAATAATCACTACACCATAGGCTTGCTGTGAGGATTAAGTGGGGTAACGCATGTGAAGTACACCCGTTGAGCAGTCCTTAGTGTTAGCTATTATGATTGCTAGTAATCACTTAATTACTCTAAAGTACGATAGAGCCTTGCTGCATTGTTCTCAGTTGTAGAAGTTTGGGGTTAGAGATCGGTTCTAAGCATGGTTGTGGGTGTACACATCCTACCGACTGTAGCAATGATAACCCACTCATCGCCTATCAGTTAAGAGCTAGCCTAGAAGGGAGACTGAAGCCCCAAGTGAACCTTAAAAGCTTGCCTTCGGCCTGGCCTCCTTCCCAGAGATCCCAGTCCTGGTTCCTGCAGATCTCAGGTGGTTACGGAATCTGCCTCCTTGTGGGATGCTGGCTGGGCTTTGACACTGGGTCATATCAGCTGGGCTGCCTTCCTCTTGTTTTAAGATAAAGCATTGGGACAGTAGGGTTGTAGTTTCCTGTAACTTCTCTTGGAATAGTGAGAGCTCAGGTGGTGAGGGGTACCCGATAATTATTTAGATATGATCAATATTTGAATGAAGTCTTGAGGAAAATTTTTACTTTAAAAAGACTCATGTTGCTGGGTGTGGTGGTGCACGCTTGTAATCCCAGTACTTGGGATGCTGAGACCAGAGGATCCAGGTTCGCGGCCAGCCTCAGCTACTTAGTGAGGCCCTCCAAAACCTAGTGAGACCCTGTTTCAAAATAAAGAATAAAAAATAGGACTGGGGGTGTAGCTCAGAGGTAGAATGCCCCTGGGTTCAATCCCCAGTTCTGCAAAAAAAAAAAAGACCCATGTTGATCAATTTACTCTATAGGGTGGGGTGCTTTATATTGATAAATTTCATTTATTATTTTCCTGGGAGAGGAAAACTAGGGTAAGCCTGCCCAGAATTTAACCCACAGCTTGTGATTTTTGTTACTAACTTATTTTTCTGTCATTTCAGGGAATTCTTTAACTTGGCAAGCTTTTGAATCTAAGCCAGTTGCCCCAGCTGGACCTAGTAAGTTTCTATAGTAGGTTCAGAGCTCCAAAGTATCTTTACAATGCCAATCCCCAAACATAAATTTTATTTATTTGTTATTTTTAGAGATTTTTCTTTGAAAACCAATGCATTTGAACATCATCTAGTGATTTATTTTGATTCTTGACTTTGACTTAGTTCTGAAACCCAAGATTGTAAATGTTCCATGATTTTGTGGAGATTTGGGTTAGTTATACCTATTGTTTTGCCATTTGTCTTATAAAGGGGTGACTGAAAATTCCTTGACATCACTCTAGTATATAGTTTTGGATTTCCCCAAGTGATCCACTGGGTGACTATGTGATCATGTGTGATGGCCGCCATGTTTTGGCATGGCTACGACTCTCACTACTGCAGGCCTTGAACAGATGTTCAGTGGTATCACTTGAGGACAGTTTGGCCATCTGGTCCGTCTCCTGGAGCTGTCAAGATTCAGCAATACACCCAAAAGATACAATTTTTAGAGTTTAGAATGGACAGGTTGAGCCAGGCACGGCGCCCACGCCTATAATCCCAGTACTTGGGAGGCTGAGACAGGAGGATCGCAGGTTTGTGGCCAGCATCAGCAACTTAGGCCCTCAGCAACTTAGTGATGCCTTCTTTCAAAGCAAAAAATAAAATAGGGCTGGGGGTGTAGCTGGGAGGTAGCTACAAATCCCTAGCACCACAAAAAAAAAAAAAAGAAAAGAGAAGAGAAGGAAGGAAGGAAAGAAAGAAATGGCAAGTTGTTTTTAAAGTAGTAAATAGTTGAAATACTTTTATTTCCGTTCAGGAAAGAGTGAGAGAGAGGAAAAGAACTGTGGGTGGAGGAGGTAAGGGAGCAGGTGTTACAGGTGAGAAGACAGACTTGCCATGTGCAGCGGGGTCTGATGTGCTGGAGGGGCCAGGAGTGAGGCTGGCGCCGAGGGACGGCACCATTCATGTGGACCCAGGAATCCCGAGAGTCCCACGTAGTGACCAAAGGACATTCACGAGTGTGTTTTTGGAACTTGGCTCAATTGACTGGAAAGTGCTCATGGTTTTAACTGCTCAGTCTTCTCAGGTGCTTCTCAAAGCGGAGGAGGTTGGGAGGTGGTGGGGACAGGAGGGGACCTGAGCCCCAAGAGTGGGGCTGGAGAGGGGAGAAACTAGAACTATATCTTGGCAAATAAAGAAAAAAATATTTCAGAGAAGGATGGGAAGGTTAAATGACAATTATTTAAACAGACAAAATAATTTACCAGCTGACTAAGCTCAACCATACAAGCAGGAAAAAAAAGCAAAAACAACACTGTTTTAGTGCGGGTAATTTTCTCCAAATGGGGTGTTCATACCCTCTGGGGTATGTAACAAGATCTATTGGGATATGAGAAAGAAATTATTGGAACTTCTTTTATATATTTAAAAAACTCATCCTTTTAATTTTTTCAAAATGTTTGTTTTAAAAATATATATAATATGAAGAATTTCTAATGAGTAATGAAGGGCAGATAGAGTCAAATCGAGGGTTCCTACCATTGTGCACCCTCGGTGATTTATGCTAGCCAGTCATTTCAGACCTAATTAACTTCCCTTCCATAATAAGGGAGTGTATCCTATAGTTTAAGAAGACCCGGATGTGATTATTAGTTTGAACAAGATCAGATTTTTTATTATGTAAACTTGAATAATATCTAGATCCAGAATAGTGAATATTCTGTTTTTTCCTTCTTTTCCTGTAAAGGGCTAGATAGTGACTCTTTTAGGCTTCATGTGTTAAATGGTCTCTTTTGCAACTACTCATCCTTGGTGTTATAGTACAAAACCAGCCACAGACAGAACTTGACTGTGTTTCAATAAAACTTTATTTACAAAAATAGGTGGTAGGCTAGATAGGTTTGGCTGTAGTTTGCCAAACCCTGATTTTTGAGTATGCAAGTTGAAAATGGGTTTGAAGACCATGTTTCCAGAATTGTTAGCAATTTACAGAGTTAGGGGTGAGACACTTTCACCAATAGCCTTTGTAAAGACAAAGAATATAAGCCTGTGGAGGTAATTGAGGCTGTAGACAAAATTTTTTTCGGGTAAGAGTAGAATTCAAGTTCTAGCTTAATAAACTAGAGAAAGAGATAGAAAACTAATTGGCAAATTAAATAGTCCAGAGAGTACACCTTCATATCTAAATGGTCAAATATTTGAAAGGAGGCTGAAGAATCTAATTATTTAGAGAAATTTTAAATAGAGAGCATTTAGTCTAACTTGAACGGGGTATACCCCTGACTCTAAAGGCTATGGCTGAATTAATGCCTTCCTATGATACCTTATAACTCAGTGCTTGAAATAGTCTTCAAAATTGGCTTATTGTACATTAATATTCATTGCAGCATTGTTTTAATAACCCCAAAGTGAAAATAACCTAAATGTCCATCAACTATTGAATAAATAAAATGTGGTCTCTACATACAATGGAATGCAATTCCACCATAAAAAGTACGTTGAGCCAGGCGTGGTGGCGCACCTGTAATCTCAGGACTTGGGAGGCTGAGACAGGAGGATCGAAGGTTCACAGCCAGCCTCTGCAACTTAGTGAGACCCTGTTTCAAAACAAAACAAAAAAAATAGGGCTGGGGTATAGCTCAGAGTTAGACTGCCTCCGAGTTCAATCACCAGTACCACAAAAAAGAAAAATGCGTTGATACATGCTACCTGGATGAACCTTGGAAACATGATGTTCAGTGAAAGAAGGCGACATACTGAAAAATTCCATGTGCACAAAATGTCCGGACTAGGTGAATTCATAGAAGCGGAAAATAGATTGATTTTTGCCAGGGGCTGGGGATGAAGGTAGAAATGGAGTGAGGCATGATGGTTAATGGCTACAGGTTTTGGGGGCGGGAGTAAGCTGATGAAAATATTCTCAAATTAGATGATTTGGGTTGCACAGCCCTGTGAATCTACTAAAAAAACACTGAATTGTATATTTCCAAAGGATGAGTTATAGCTCAATAAATCTGTTCAATAAATAAATCTGCTCAATAAGTCTGCTCCAATTACTTTAGGTTAGTTGCACAATAAGTGTCACTTGAAACGTTTATCCTTCCTGGTCTGCATGCATCTTGACCAATTTGAGGAGAATTTGGTTCTTGTGTGTAGACCCTACACTTTCATTATGGAACCAGTGAGCTTGTTCCTTTCTGTGCTGTTTCAGTGCCTGCCTCGGCCTCTCAGACTCTAGAAGCTAAACCAAACCTACCCATGGCACATGGTAAGTTCCAGCGGTGGTCTTGGCGCCTCATGTGCAGTTTCCACCCCGAGCTAGATAACTTATTAACCCAAAGTGTCAGGGAGGGAGTAAATAGGTAAAACACTTTAGTGATTACAACACTGCGGTCTCCATAGGTAATATTACTGCAAACTGCACATACCTACAAAAGTCAAAACATATTCAGTGTGTATGTTGCCAGACTCAGGAACAGAGGCTTTGACTTTGAGTGGTACTTTATTTATGATTTCTGTAGAAAGTATTAGGCATTGAGTAAGAATGAGGGTGACTTGCTACCAGACCAGCCAACCAGCACATGCCAGAGGGCACATGTGGTTGTTTTTATAACTTTCAATGTGGCAGCAAGCCACCTTTAAAAACAAACAGTTTCAACGATTGGTTAGGAAAATCTAGAAAAGACATGTGATAGAAACTGGAGGAAATAAGCAAGATGAAATTTCCCTGGATGAAATTGCTGCCAGGATTCAGTTCTTGGGCCAGGCCAAAGGGTGCTAATTGTTATTAACGTGATCCAATAGATGGGGTGAATATTTATAGCTCTACTTTGCTTTTTCTACAGTGAAGGGGCTTACAGATTCATAGTATGTTTGTTTTTTGTTTTTTATTTTTTTGCGGTACCGGGGATTGAACGCAGGGGCGTTCTACCTCCGCGCTACGCCCCCGGCCCTATTTTTTATACTTTATTTTGAAACCGGGTCTCACAAAGTTGCGGAGGACCTCACTAAGGAGAGAGAGAGAGAGAGACAGGGAGAGTGAGAGAGAGAGTGAGAGAGCTGAGGCTGGCCGCGAACCCGGATCCTCCGGTCTCTGCCTCCCAATGTACTGGGATTACAAGCGTGCGCCACCATGCCCGGCAGTATATTTTCTTTAATATGTTTTCCTATGGCCTACGGTATATTACAAATGAATCAAACTGGGAGCAGGACTCTCTTTTTCCCATCTTACTTGCAAATGCTCTGGAATCTAATAATTCCCTCACTTTTGGTTTTGGCCTTTAAGAAAAGGTTAAACTTAAATCTATGATCTAGCCGGGCATGGTGGCGCACGCTTGTAATCCCAGTACTTGGGAGGCGGAGACCGGAGGATCACAAGTTCGTGGCCAATCTCAGCTACTTAGTGAGGCCCTCCGAAACTTCGTGAGACCCGATTTCAAAATAAAGTATAAAAAATAGGGCCCGAGGTGTAGCTCGGAGGTAAAATGCCCCTGGGTTCAATCCCTGGTACCGCAAAAAAAAAAAAAAAAAAAATCTATGATCTAACTGGTCAGTTTGGTGGGATTTTTATTTTGTTTTCCTAAATATTACAATCTGTATCTGATGGCCTTTAGTAGTGATCCATTTTACCCTGACTAACTCATGAACTGTCTATTGATAACACCTTACTTTTTCCTAAGATCGTTTAGGTGGATCAGTTGTCTTGATCACAATATGTAATATATGAATTGTCTGCAGATTGGATCTTATTATTTATAAGTGTTTAGAACATGCAGGGTTTTTTCCTTTGGATTAGTAACAGATAAAATGCATAATAACCACTGAAATGCTAGTTTTAAATGCTAAGCAGAGCCGGGCGTGGTGGCTCACGCTTGTAATCCCAGTACTTGGGAGGCTGAGACAGGAGGATTGCAGAAACCCTGTTTCAAAATAAAAGATAAAATAGGGCTGGAGGTGTAGCTCGGAGGTGAATGCCCCTGGGTTCAATCCCCAGTGTCACACAAAAAAAAAAACAAACCAAAACAATAAATGCTAACCAGATCTGGCAAGGGGCCCACAGCCCTTGGATTGGGATCAAAGCTGACTTGTGAGCATCTTAATAGGTGGGAGATAGGAGGTGTCTTGGCCAGAGCCCACTGATGTCACCCACCAGACCACCGTAGTGTCCCCAGTGTAGGCACAGGGCTGGAGAGTTAGTCGTGTATTGCATAACGTTCGTTAGCCTGTTCATCCTCCATCTCCAACCTTGATGGGGTTCTTCACCATGAAAACTGTCATGATTACTAACCGTCCTAATTTGGGTTCCCTGGGAACAGCCTTGGAGGTGGAGATTTACAGGTGGTTTAACGTGAGGGAAGCAGGACAGGGCCAAGGGGCTGCTGAACCCGGTGCGGCTGCAGTGGCGGCCTCAGCACCCTGCTTCAGCGCTGTCGAGCTGGGACGGCACTCGGGAATTGTCCTCCACGAGGCAAGGGATGGCAAGGGAACTGTACCCCTGCATTGCTGTTATCAGCTAAGGACTGCCGCAAGGAGAGGGTAGGCTGCCTCCTCCAGCCCAGGGTAATTCATGGAAGAGACCCGCTGCCATTTGCATGAGCCACCATTGCCAGCACTTCTGTGCTGAAGCGGGTCTAGATAAAAATGGAAACTGATAATTCCCCTGCTTTCAACTTTGCTACACAACCCCAACAGTATAGTCAGTAAGCTCTGCGTCTAAGACAGTCATTAGCTGAGACATGGATTCCAGAGAAAATAAATCATTCTGCCTGCCTGCCAATCACTGCTCTAAGTTTTTCCTGGAAAAAAAAAAATCTCAAAGAAAAAAATTTTTTTTGTGGAACCAGGAATGGAACCCAGGGGCATTCAACCTCCGAGCTACACCCCCAGCCCTATTTTTTTTTTATTCTTTATTTTGAAATAGGGTCTCACTAAGTTGCAGTGGGCCTCACTAAGTAGTTGAGGCTGGCTGCAAAACTGGATCAGCCTCCCAAGTACTGGGATTACAAGCGTGCGCCACCATGCCCGGCTCAAAGAAAATTTTAGTAGCATTTTCACCACGGAAGAACAACACATTGTTCATGGGGTTGTGATTAAATTGTCGTATGGCAATGCCTAAAAAATGAAGTATACTTGGTTATTGTTAAATCCACCCATGTGCCCAGTGCTTAGATTGGCCTGATAAGGAAAATCATAGGTTCAAGGCCAGCCTCGGCAACTTAGCGAGGGACCCTTAGCAACTTAGACCTTACCTCAAAATAAAAAAATAAAACAGGGTTGGGGGTGTAGCTGTGAGTTAGAATGCCCTGGTTCAATCCCCAGTACTTCCACTCCCCCCCAAATATATGTCGTTTCCTTAGAATGGAGTTAATGGGAAATATATAGAAACAGAAGATACTGTGAAAAAGTGACGATTTTTAACTGACTGCATCAATATTTTCTTCCCCAGTAAATTCTTGGTATTTAGACATGCTTAAAATGCCATGGAATGATAGCTTTCAAAACTGTTTGAAAGGAGCTGGGCATGGTGGCTCACATCTGTAATTCTAGTACTTGGGAGGCTGAGACAGGAGGATGGCAGGTTTGAGGACAGCCTCAGCAATGTAGCAAGGCTCTTAGCAACTTAGTGAGACCCTGTTTCAAAAAAATAAAAAATAACAAAATTGGGCTGGGGTGTATCAGAGGTAGAATGTCCCTGAGTTCAATCCCTAGTACCACACACAAAAAAAAATTGTTTGAAAGGAAACTAATGTTACTTTACTGTGTTCCTGTTTGTACTATTCTTATTTTTCCTCATTAATAGAACAGGCTTTCTCGTCGCACATACTGGAACCAATAGAAGAACTTTCAGAGGAAGAAAAAGGTAACAAAGGCCTTAATGACAGTTTACCTGCATAGATTATATTTATATGCTAAAACCCAAGCCTTGGAAATATGAGCCACTGGTTTATATCACGCTGTGTCAAAAGTAGGAAGGAGCCGGGCGTGGTGGCGCACGCTTGTAATCCCAGTACTTGGGAGGCGGAGACCGGAGGATCTGGGTTCGCGGCCAGCCTCAGCTACTTAGTGAGGCCTTCCGCAACTTCGTGAGACCCGGTTTCAAAATAAAGAATAAAAAATAGGGTTGGGGGTGTAGCTCGGAGGTGAAATGCCCCTGGGTTCAATCCCCGGTACCACCAAAAAAAAAAAAAAAAAAAAGTAGGAAGGACATTTAGGTTTGAATTCTATTTCTTTTACCTCATTCCTCTTATGTTCTCTTTTCCCCTGCTTTACTGCATTCTTATACAAGCAGATGAATACATTTCCTGGTTGGGGAATTTAAACAAAATGAAGTCTTTATTTTAGTGCAGATATTTTCTGATGACAAGTTGACACGTGTTATATACAGATACTATGCAAATATTTGTGTCAGAGTAGTGATTTCTCATACCCTGAATCTGAGGTGAATGGGTAAAATGCCCATTTCCAAATCATTTTTTAATATCAAGACAAGCATAATGTCTAAACTCTGAATGTAGACTGTTTATGTGCATGGTAGAAATTATGTTCATGGTAGAATTTGGGAGCTGTTATAGGCTTTGGGAGAGAATTAAAATGACTACTGCTTACTAATTTTGTTTGGTAGTTGTAAAAATGAGGTTTTCTGTGATTTAATTTTTGAAGTTTATGAAAAAGTGTAATTATAAAGAGTATTTTCTAATACTAGACTTGTAGATCCTAAAAGCACTTATGTTTGAATCAGTTTATCAGTTAATTTTTTCCCTTACTAGTAATTATACTTTACCAAAAAAAATATACTTCTTTAGGAGAAAACAAATTGAGATACATGTACAGCTTTTGGTTTGTCATTTTTGTCAGGAAGAGAAGTAAAATAATGTATTCTAATAGGTAAACCCAATATTTCTTACAACTTCTGTCTTCTCTAGAATTTTACAATGTTTTTCACAAGGTACAAATTGAGAACTGACTAAATCAAACATAATATCTACATGATGTATATTTTCAGGTCTTGGTCTTACTATCTTAATCATCAGTATTTTTCATACTTTAATACGATTTTAAAATTTTTGCTCCCATGTATCTTTGCAGTTTGTCTTGACTTTCTGTATATTAGACTAGTGTAGGATTACCTATCTTCCCATCCAAGTAGTTGCTCATTGTTGGCACTGATTTATTTTTTTTTAAATTGGTGCATTGTAACCATACATCTTGATACAGTTCAGGGTGATAGAGGCATATGTGCACACAGCACTGGTTGAGCCCTCCCCCCGTTCCCACCTCGCTCCCTCTCCCTCCCCACCTTCCCGTGCTCAACACAGTGATTGACTTGGTAAGTTTGTGTATGTGCATCATGTCCATTGAGGTGTTTCCCTCTTCAAATCTTCCTCCACCTCCCATCTCCCTCAGTTAGGTCCCCTCCCTCACTCCACTAAGGTTTCTCTTCCTTTGTGTGGAGTCCCTCCTGTGTCCCGGTTTCTCCCTAGCTTCCACATATGAGGAAGAACATTCAACCCTTGACTTTCTGAGACTGGCTGACCTCACTTAGCATAATATTCTCCAGTTCCATCCATTTCCCTGCAAATGACATGATTTTGATCTTCTTCATGGCTGAGTAGAATTCCATTGCGTATATATCCCATAATTGTGTAATCCATTCATCTGATGATGGGCATCTCAGCTGGTTCCATAGGTTGGCAATTATGAATTGATTGACACTGATTTCAAAAAGCATTTTTTTAGTTGCTTCACTTCTTTTTTACTTCTCTATAATTGTTCCAATGTTTAGAAACACGTTTCTTTTAGAAGCAAAGTATAGATATGTTAGATTATAACAAAACCATACAAAGTTATTGAGGAAAATTTTTAAAAGATATTGTCACCCTTTTCTAGGAAGCTTGTCTCGTTGCATTTTTCGAGAAAGACAGGGGGTGGGGTGGGTCATTAGCAATTACTTCCAGCAGGCTTAAGGATGGCCACAGAGCAGGTGTCGAAGGTGAAGCCTGCAGGCTAAGTCCTTCTACAAGCTGCGGTTGTTTGAGCTACACTATTGGCAGCTATTTGACAATCAAGTGCCAGTGCTTAAAAGTCATAATATTTCCCATGAATATCCTAATTTCTGACACGTCCTGAAAAAAATGTCAACCCTAAGCACACAGCCCACTAGGCAATATTTAGCAGGGATTTTAAAACAGGGTCTCACCAACTTAACCTCGCCCTCACCTCAAACCTGCGATCATCCTGTCTCAGCCCGCCAAGTATTCATACTACAGGAGTGTGCCACCGTGTCAGGCTTGTGTAGGCACATGAGTTTGTGAGCCCTATAGGTGAAGGGAAACAGCTTAAAAATATTGTCTGTAAGCAACTTTCAACCATCCCTCTTGGTTTCCCAGAAACCAGATGAACAAATCTTAATCCTGAGTTCTAAATAATGACACATGATTTTACTTGCAAGTAACATACTTCCTCTCTCCCTACAAACGTATCATTTATAAATGTTCAAGGCCGGGCATGGTGGCGCACGCTTGTAATCCCAGTACTTGGGAGGCTGAGACCGGAGGATCCGGGTTTGCAGCCAGCCTCAGCTACTTAGTGAGCCCTCCACAACTCAGTGAGACCCTGTTTCAGAATAAAGAATGAAAAAATAGGGCTGGGGTGTAGCTCGGAGGTAGAATGCCCCTGGGTTCAATCCCCAGTACCTAAAAATAAATAAATAAATAAATAAATAAATAAATAAATAAATAAAAAATAAATGTCCAAGGCATCAAATCCCATATTCTTCGAAGGACCTGGAAAATGTGTCAGGAAGTTTCTAGAAAGGATCACAACATTTCAAAACCGAAACTTTAGGTCATCGCTGTTTCTCCGCCATCACCCAGATGGGTCTCTTGAGTCTTCAGTTCCATGTTCCAGCCCCTGTATCACTCTGCCTCTGCTTTTAGAGTTCTTCTACCCAGTCTAAAACGTGAATTCCAGATCATCGCCAGCAAACATCATCCTTGGTGGTGGCCCTACTGGTTGCTGCCATGTGGGCACCAATGCTGCCATCACTGGTTGCCAGGCAACTGAACCGGAAACGAAAGTAATCTTTGCCACCCCTCAGGTGTTCAGACGCAGCTCTGGTGGGAGATGGGCTAGTGCTAAAGACCATGAGAACACCCCAGAGTCCAAGTGCTGCAGAAACGAGGATTACATCCTTCTAGCACCTCCGCAGTGCTAGCAAGCTGGCCCCAGATTGATTGCCATCAATAAATTCCTCAACTTGAGCTAACATTTTGCAGATAAATGCTGGCGGAGCTAAATTTTGGCAGTGGTTTGCAAAAACATTGTGGCTGTTACTAAGAAGTAACTCAACGTGCACATTTCTGCGTAGTTGCTTTTTGACAGCTGAATCAAGGCACATTGGACCTTCCTGTTTTAGATGATATTAGTGTGTGAGGACCAGGTGGGCTCCTGGAGGCCATTTCATTTTTCAGAAACTTGAAACAGGGATTAGGAATCTGCTCCACATTGTTGAGTTTATTTATTATTTGGGGTAGAACAAAAGTCCAGATTTTCTGCTCTCTATAGTTTTAATGCAAGGGACAAATGGAGAAAGGCCAGCGGGTGTGGCTCTGCAGGGCCAGCTGGTGGCCTTTGCAGCCTGCCCAGTACTTCTCTCCTTTCATTGTCCTCATGTGAAAAATAAGGTTCATTACTAGATGACAGATAAAAAGTCCCTTCCACTATTAACACTTTCTATGTTTTTTTTATTTATTTATTTATTTATTTATTTATTTTGCGGTACTGGGGATTGGACCCAGGGGCATTCTACCTCCAAGCTACACCCCCAGCCTTATTTTTTATTCTTTATTTTCAAACAGGGTCTCACTAAGTTGCGGAGGGCCTCACTCACTAAGTAGCTGAGGCTGGCTTTGAACCTGCGATCCTCCTGTCTCAGCCTCCCAAGTACTGGGATTACAAGCATGCACCACCGCTCTCGGCTCAATGTTTTATTATTTGCTTCGCACTACAATTATTTGCTTATTATAAGTGGTCTGTTGTATTTCTGGTATAACTGGTCACATGTGTAGGTTATTGTGCATTAGCCTGGCCATCTGCTTGCATGTGTTTTGAAGTTTTGAATGGGAGGAAATGCTGATCTCTAGAAAGTTCCGTCATGTTGGTCTTGGTGAGTGATATGTTCCTTAACTAAAATCCTCACTTATGTTCGCTTTTCGAGTGGTTAGTTCTACTTCTAATAGACCTAAGAACTTTATTACCCCCAACCCATCCACTCTACATTCTTTCTCTTGCTTCCATCAGCCATCCCCAGCCTTAAAAGAATCCCTACCAAGGGTTTCCTAATTAGATAGGAATCATTTCCCAAAGCAGTCACCAACTTATAAGTGGGTTGGAGGACAGAGGGAACTGTTAAGTCTGCTGTAATGAAGGAAACTCAGTCATCAAAATGGATTTGTCATGGGGGGTCGAGAGTGACCCCAGACACATCAGCAAATGAATGCAACAATTGATACCAAAGGCTTTGAGCCGCATCACTCAGCCTCCATGTGTCCCAGAGTGAACAGGGCCCGGGGCCTCTGTCTAGGCTGCGCTTCTGGCCAAAAAGTGATCTTTGCATAATGGGCACAGGGGTGTGTCTATGTCAGTGGCTGCACCCTGACTTCCAGACTCTCTCTAGGATGCCTCCTTTTATTTTTAGCCCTAAATAGTTGCAGATTTTATGGCCAGCTAGAAGCCAAAGCCAGAGAAAAAAAGGCTGAAGCTAAGCTCCCTAGATTTTCATGGATTGTCAGTTCCTAGGACAGAAGTGTGTGTGTGTGTGTGTGTGTGTGTGTGTGTGTGTGTGTGTGTGTTTGTATGGTTTTAGAACTTTCTTTTTAAACATTGGTGGTAGCCAGGCGTGGTGGCGCACGCCTGTAATCCCAGTACTTGGGAGGCTGAAAGACTGAAGGATCCGGGTTCATGGCCAGCCTCAGCTACTTAGTGAGGCCCTCTGCAACTTAGTGAGACCCTGTTTCCAAATAAAGTATAAAAATAGGGCTGGGGGTATAGCTCAGAGGTAGAATACCCCTGGGTTCAATCCCCAGTACCGCAAAAATAAATAAATAAAAAACATTGGTGTTTAGGCAGACTAGCATGAACGCTGAGCATATAAAACTTAAGATGACTTCTGACTTTTAACCACATATACTAGATTATATACAATTTTATAATTTCATCAATAGCAAGCTGGAATAGCAAAGTATAAACAAATATCACAATACAGGATTTTTTCTTCTATTTAATGTACAAATAGTAATTTGAATAGTTTTACTTTTAGTAAAACTTTTTTAATTGGCTGGGCGTGGTGGCGCACGCTTGTAATCCCAGTACTTTGGGAGGTGGAGACCGGAGGATCTGGGTTCGCGGCCAGCCTCAGCTCTCGCTCTCTCCCTGCTTCTCTCTCTCTCTCTCTCTCTCTCCTTAGTGAGGCCCTCCGCAACTTTGTGAGACCCGGTTTCAAAATAAAGCATAAAAAATAGGGCCGGGGGTGTAGTGCGAAGGTAGAACGCCCCTGCGTTCAATCCCCGGTACCGCAAAAAAAAAAAGCTTTATTAATTAAACAGAAATATTCTTTAGTACTGGAATTGCATGGGTATCTCGGAGACATCTTAAACCAAAGGCATTTTGTTCAAGATCTTCTGCAGATCTGAGTGCTGTGGGAGAGTCCCGTCTGCTGACGTGGATGAGGCAGTGGAGGAGGGGCAGTGTTTCTGGGGGCCAGCCCGTGGCTCCATACCTAGGGAATGGCATCTGATGTGACCCCTGGTGGATGAAATGTGCCCGCTCAGAGATTAGATCCCACATGATGGTCCAGTTGACATGTTTCTCCCATATCTGCTTTGGACATTCACGAGGGGTCTGAACTGCCAAACATGGGGTCTCTTTCGTCTTTATTTTCTTGGACAGGAGGACGCAGACTTTCAAAGGTCATGTCGTTAGTCCCCTTCTTGAAGCTCTCTTGAACTGGACAATTTTTTAGTGGGGAATAAAAGTGGACTAGGAGGGTCAGGGTGAAGCTCGGCAGTAGAATGCCTGCTTAGCATGCACAAGGCCCTGGTTCAACTCCAGCACCACAAAAGGAAAAATAAAAAATGAAATAGGGCTCTTTCCGTGCCTAGCGCAGCCATGGCTCGTGGTCCCAAGAAGCATCTGAAGCGAGTAGCAGCTCCAAAGCATTGGATGCTGGATAAACTGACGGGTGTGTTTGCCCCTCGTCCATCCACCGGTCCCCACAAGCTGAGAGAATGTCTTCCTCTCATCATCTTCCTAAGGAACAGGCTTAAGTATGCCCTGACAGGAGATGAAGTAAAGAAAATTTGCATGCAGCGTTTCATTAAGATTGATGGCA
>PVJS01040209.1:0-18544 GCA_004027185.1 Glis glis | reverse complement strand
ACCCAGGGGCATTCTGCCTCCGGGCTACACCCCCAGCCCTATTTTTTATTCTTTATTTTGAAACAGGGTCTCAATACATTGTAGAGGACCTCCTAAGTAACTGAGGTTGGCCGCGAACCCAGATCCTCCAGTCTCAGCCTCCCAAGTACTGGGATTACAAGCGTGTGCCACCACACCCAGCCTGTCTCAGCCTCTTAAGCACTGAGATTACAGGCATGTTCCATCATGCCCAGCTACTAGGTACCTTTAAAAGTGGAGGTCTGAGCCCAGCATAGTGGTGCATGCCTGTAATCCCAGGACTTGGGAAACTGAGACAGGAAGATCACAGGTTCCAGGTCAGCCTCAACAATTTAGCAAGGCTCTCAGCAACCTAGCAAGACCCTGTTTCCAAATAAAAAAATAAAATAAGATTGGGGGTGTAGCTTGGAGGTAGAATTCCCCTGGTTCAATACCTAGCACCACACACACACACACACACACACACACACACACACACACAAAGTGGAGGTCCAAGTGAGATTAAAAGCAAGTATGTTGGTTAGAAGTCATTTTAAGAAGCCGGGCATGGTGGTATATGTTTGTAATCCCAGTACTTGGGAGGCTGAGACAGGAGGAACCGAGTTCGCAGCCAGCCTCAGCTACTTAGTGAGGTCCTCTGCAACTTAGTGAGACCCTTAAAATAAAGAATAAAAAATAGAGCTGGGGGTGTAGTTCGGAGGTAGAATGCCCCTGGGTTCAATCCCCGGTACCGCAAAAAACAAAACAAAAAAACAAACAAAAAAAAAACCTAAAATTGTCCACCCAACCACACATCAGTCATGGTGAGGCTAGGATACAATTCCAAATACTTTACATTTCTCTCTTCCATTTTTTAAAAAAGGAATGGTGGTTTCTACTGGGATGAGGGAATGATCCAAGCAGAGGCAAGCCTGGATCCAGGAATAGGTCCCCAGACCAAGGAGAGGGACGTACATGTTGAGAATGGGGCCATCCTGACATGACCGTGAGCAGCAGGTTGAAACAGGAGGACAGGGGGCTACAGGAGGGGTGGCCCCAAGGGGAAAAAGTGAAATTAATAAATTGCCTACTGTTTGAACATGAGGAAAGACAATTTACATTTTGTGGCTTTTTAAGAATGGAGATAAGCTCGGTGTGGGGGTACACGACTTTGATCCCAGTACTTGGGTGGCTGAGACAGGAAGATCGCAGGTTTGAGGACAGTCTCAGCAACTTAGCAAGACCTTGTTTCAAATTTAAAACATTAGGGCTGGGTTCAGTCCCCAGTATGAAGAAAAAAAAAGAGATAAATTATCCATCCGCACATAAAAACCTAAATAGAAAAATTAAGATTGTTATTATTCTTGCAGGAAAACAAAAACAAAACTGTTGAATGAGAAAGAAAATATAGTTAATTATAGCACACCACATGGCTAAGCTTTGAGCAGTATTTTCACAGTCACGGTAATAGAAATGCTGTCAACCAAAAGTAGACTAGACTTATATCGGATGGGAAATTGTGACATATGAATTATTTTCTCCTGTAGAAGGAAGGCAAAAGATTACATTAAAGTAGAAAAATAAAGAAAATAGCACCATAAACAAGTTCTTAAAAAATATGGAGGCAAGCCAGGCATGGTGGCGCACGCTTGTAATCCCAGAACTTGGGAGGCTGAAACCGGAGGATCCGGGTTCGCGGCCAGCCTCAGCTACTTAGTGAGACTCTGTTTCAAAATAAACAATAAAAAATAGGGCTGGGAGTGTAGCTCAGAGGTAGAATGCCCCTGGGTTCAATCCCCAGTACCCCTCCAAAAAATATATATATGGAAGCAAAAATCAAAATCAACAGCCAATCTCATGACAACCGGGAAGCTCCTAAGTGGGAATCAGGAGTGGAAAGGCTGGCATGGGGCTGCTGCTTTTGTTACAAACTTGGAAAACAATCTCACTTCTTCATGTATGGGCACAACTCTAAAAATTAAAATTTTCCAAAAGAAGATTTTGTGTGTGTGTGTGTGTGTGTGTGTGTGTGTGTGTGTGTGTTTTACTGGGGATTGAACCCAGGGGCATTCTACCTCTGAGCTACACACCCAGCCCTATTTTAAAATTTTTATTTTGAAACAGGATCTCGCTAGGTTGATGAGAGTCTCACTACTTACTGAGGGTGTCCTCGAACCTGTGATCTTCCTGTCTCAGCCTCCCCAAGTACTGGGATTACAGGCGTCCACTACCACGACCGGCCTAAAAGAAGCTTTGAAAAGGGCTTCTGGCCATCGTTAGGTGCCTGGAGACACGAGCACATTGAGCAATAATGCAGGATCTGACGCATACCCAAACCCCCCATCCCTCTGGACGCAGCTACCCACGAGTCCCCAGGGTGGTGTCTGAGCCTCTTCGGGGACTGCAGCTTGCCTCTGGATCCTCCTTCGAAACTGTTCCAGAGGTCACAAAAGGTAGATGGACTTCTCTTTGGTGATTTATCTCCAGTGAACAGAATCTACACTCTAGCTACAGCACTATCTTGTTGCGCATGTGAGAGTAATGCATAGGTTGTCAGGCTAATTAACTAAATGTTATATTTAGCTGAGAAGATAACATAGCCCTAATGTTTGGATTTATCAAAACAAATTCCAGATGGTACACAAGCCATGAAGAGGGGACATCTGGTAAGCAAAAGCAGGGCTCATTTTTTTAAGGTGAAAGGTAATAAATGTCAAAATTTTTTAGGGTGAAAATATAGCTACCTGCTTCCAGGACTGGAGGGGCAGTCCTGAGCCTTTTGTCTTATCGGTGCCAATTTAAATACCTGTACCATTATGCATTCAGATACCTGGATGATTAACTATGGGTTTTTTGTTTTTTGGTGGTACCGGCGATTGAACCCAGGGGCATTCTACCTCTGAGCTACACCCCCAGCCCTATTTTTTATTCTTTATTTGGAAACAGGGTCTCACTAAGTTGCAGAGGGCCTTACTAAGTAGCTGAGGCTGGCCGCAAACCTGCGAATCTCCTGTCTCAGCCTCCCAAGTACTGGGATTACAGGGGTGCGCCACCATGCCCGGCTTAGCTATGTTTTTTAAAAAACACTCAGTGAGTCTAGTAAGGTTGCACTATATCCCTGTTAAACGTATATTGGGTAGTGACAGCTGTAAGCATTAATAAAACCATTTAACAGACACTATGATTACACAAATTCCTTGAATGTATAAACCAATAAAAATGGAAATGATTTTTTTTTCCAAAGTGATTTAAGATGTGGCTGCCATTTTTGATTTAGCTCAGCGGTGGTATTTTTGGCGCATTTTCTGTTTGACAGGATGTTTCTTGCACATATTTTCTTCTCTCCCCCATTCCCACTGCTCGCTCTGAAACAAATCACTGCACGCCTGTATTTATTCACCAGTTTCCCACCCTCCCTCCTGCCCCCTGGCCCAACGTGCACACAACCGCCAGCTTAATCTTCTGTAAACATTGCTCTGTTTATATAAGTTTGCAACTCAAAAAAAAAAAAAAACAGTTAAGACCTCTCCGAGGTCCGGAAGATACTGTGCAGGTTTCACTTACAGACATCCCCACATTCTCACCACCGCTCCTCAGCGTGAACGCCCACCTCCCCAGCCTGCAGCTGGGCTACCGGCTGAGAATCTCTCTGCTGGGCCTGGAGTCTTCTCCCCAGGGATTTGGACCCTGCTCTTCTCTGAGCTGCATTCAATAGGCCACAGCTGGCACAAAGGGGAGAATTGTGCCAACGCAGAGGTTTCTTGTTTGAGCCTACCTCCAGGGTCCCTTCTAGGGTTGATGCCATCAGTCTGGATTTTATGTGATGGGGAAGGTTGGTCACCCTTGCTGGTAGGCTATGAATAATGCCCTCACTCCATCACAAAGATGTCCACATCCAAATCCCCAGAACCTGTTGTATCGGTTACCTTACATGCAAAAGAAACTTCGTGATGAAGTTAAGGGTTTTTTTTTTTTTTTTTTTTTTTTGCGGTACTGGGGATTGAACCTAGGGGTATTCTACCTCCGAGCTACACTGCAAGCCCTATTTTTTTTTTTTTTTAGTCTTTATTTTGAAACAGGGTCTCACTAAGTTGCAGAGGGCCTCACTAAGTAGCTGAGGCTGGCCGCGAACCTGCGATCCTCCTGTCTCAGCCTCCCAGGTACTGGGATTATAAGCATGCGTCACCATGCCCAGCCAAGTTAAGGATTTTGAGATGGGGAGATTATCTAGATTATCCTGCTGGCCCCGAAGGAATCACAGTCTTTAAGAGAGGGAAGCAGGAAAGTTAGAGTCAGAGAAGGTGATATCAGAACAGAAGCAGAAAGATATTTAGGAAATGCTGAACTGCCGGCTTGGAAAATGGAGGAAGAGGCCACAAGTCAAAGAATGCAGGCTGCCTCTAGAAGCTGGAGAAGTCAAGGAACAGATTCTCCCCTGGAGCCTCCAAAGGAAGCAGCCCAATTAACACCTCAACTTTGGCTTACCTAGGAACACAAGCTTCGTCTCCTGCCCTCCTAAAGTGCAAGAGAATTCATTCGTGTTGTTTTAAGACACTAAATTCATAATTCATTCCAGCATCAATAGGAAACAAACATACATTCCTTGCAGATTCTCCTGGTTCTAGTCCTCGTAATCTCGGTCTACACTCTCTGTGGACCCCCCTGTGAGACTGATAAAGGTTGAGACCCAGATAGCTAATACATTCAGGACTGATAAAGGTCGAGACCCGCATAGCTAATACATTCACCACCAGTCACATGTGAATGTTTATACTTAAATTTAATTTAATTAAAATGTAAGGGAACATTCACTTCCTCTGTTACACTAGCCACGGTACAAGTGTTAACAGCCACTTGTGGCCAGTGGCTACTGAACTACAGTGAAGACAGAGCAGCGACTGCACTGTCATGGGAAGTTGTATTGGTCAGTGCAGGGTAGAAAGAGATGCTGCTGTGCAGCCCTTGAGTCTACACCCGCTGAGCCCATTGGAAAGAGCCAAGTGGAAGTCACGGGTGGTATGGAAACAACCTCAGAAGAGCTTCGTGGGTCCTCGCCCTATGGGGGAGTGAACGGTGATGTTTTGGGGTCCGTAGCATGGGCGTGAGCTCAGGAATGGTATTTTAAGCCTCGTGAAAGACCTGGTTTGACTTGCTGCGCAGCATGCTGTAGAGGAAACGCTGGGGGCGCCGCGGGGGAGCTCCAGGCTGGCCAAACGGGGCTTGGAGGAGCACAGATGAGAGGCTATGCATTCTGGAAAGCTCTCTGTCCCTGGGGGGGGGGTCTTACACCAAGCCAGGGAGGGCCTGCGGGGCTTGGACTTGGCCCTGCCATGAACTGCAACCCAAACTCAGACTGCACCCCAGGCATGGCTTTGGGTGGAAAATCCATGCTCACAGCAAGGAGATGTATTCTTCTCTGTCTTCAAGTTCAAAAGGTTCTATTGGAAAACTTTCTCTAATTCATCTGAACTCTATTGGTGTATCTGAGGTGAGGTAGTGGTCTGGGTCTCCCTACCCCCAATACATAGCAAATGTCCCATCATTCTCTCCACCCCCACTAATTTGAAATGCCACTTGATGATAAAATAAACCCCCCCAGTCCTGTATAAATGGGTGTCTTTCTGTTTGACACTCCCTGCATGGCTATCACCCACCCTACTTTAATTGCTATAGCCTTGCAGTCTATTTTACTACAGAACAGGGTAATTCCTCTCTCATTATCCTTATTTTTCAATATTTTGTCTGTTCTTGTTCATTTCCTCTTCCTGATGCACTTTAGAACCAGTTTGCCAAGTTTCCCTAAATATCCAACTGGAATTTGCATTGGAATTTACAGACTAATGAGATAATTGACATTTAAAAAATATTGGGTCTCCTGATTTACACAGATTTGCTGTTCTGTTTATTTAGATGTTTATTCTTATACTTCTTTAAAGATTAACATTTGTATTCATTTCACTGTAAGTGGATTTAAAAGCGTTTTTGTTGTTGCTAATGTGAAAGGGTTTATCTTCTCCATAGTTTCTTAAAGTGCTTAATGCTAGTATATAGGAAAACCACCAATTTCTTTGTGTGTGTGGCTCTTTTACTGAACCTTCAATTTGTGTGTGTGTGTGTGTGTGTGTGTGTGTGTGTGTGTGCTTTCTGTGAAGTCTCTGGGATTATTCTAGATTATCATACCATATACAAACCAAGACAGTTTTTCCTTTTTTTTTCCTGGTATCTTTATCTCTCGCTTCTTTTCTTGGCTTAACTCATATCATACTGATATTAAAGTAGAGTAGCGATAACGAGCATCCTTACTTTTAATAGGAACACTTCTATCATCTCATCATTAAGCATAATGTTTTCGAAAGGAAATTTCTTTTTCTAATTTGCTCAGAGAGGTTGAAATTTAATCAAGATATTGTTTTTCATTTGAGATAATTATATTGTTTTTCTTCCTTAAATTGTAAATGTTGAATTACAATAAGAGATTTCTTCATATTGAACCACTGTAGATTCCCGGAATAAATTCTACCTGGCTGATCACGTTAGAATTAGTCTTTAAATACTCAGACAAATTCGATTTACTAGTATTTTATTTGAATTCTCATTTCAGGAGTTTTGCATCTACATTTTTAAGTGATGTTCCTTCATAGTTTTCTTTTTGTTTATTTCTAGATAAACTACAAAACATTTATTTTGTAGATTTTCCAGGTTTTGCTTATAAATCAAGACGAGGCAGTACATATAGTCATGGAAAAAGACATAAGAAAACAGGTCAGTCAGCTGCCCATAATAATGGCCTCTGATTCTGTCTTTACCATGAAGCAGAGCTGTTCAACATTTACCAGCTAAAAAGCATATGAAGATGTCGGCCCAACAAAGGAATGTAAACAGCACTGACCAGACGCAGAACAATGGCATGGCTCTTCCACCCAAACTAATTGTGACTTGTTCCTTTAAATTCATTTGATAAAGATAAAATCTATACTGAAATTTGTTTGATGAGCGCATACATTTCTCTCTCCAGTAATCCCCTAAACTGTCTATTACAAATTTTATTTTTGGCGGGGGAAGTACTGGGAATTGAACCCAGGGGCATTCTACCTCTGAGCTACACCCCCAGCCCTATTTTTTATTCTTTATTTTGAAACAGGGTCTCACTAAATTGCAAAGGGCCACACTAAATAGCTGAGGCTGGCCAAGAACCCGCCATCCTCCTGTCTCAGCTCCCCAAGTACTGGGATTACAAGCGCGCCACCACGCCCGGCTATTACAGATTTTTAACAACACACTTAAAGCTTCTACTAGTCAAAGGTGGGCTTCATTGTAACATTTTATTTATTTATTTATTTATTTATTTATTTATTTATTTATTGTGGTACCAGGGATTGAACCCAGGGGCATTCTACCTCCAAGCTACACCCACCCCGCAGCCCTAGTTTTTATTCTTTATTTGGAAACAGGGTCTCACTAAGTTGAAGAGGGCCTCACTAAGTAACTGAGGCTGGCCGTAAACCGGAATCCTCCTGTCTCAGCCTCCCAAGTACTGGGATTACAAGCATGCGCCACCATGCCCGGCTTCTTTGTAACATTTTATAAGATACACTCCTTTCTCCCACACCTCCTCAAAATTTATTTCTTCAGAAATTGATAACTGAATACCCGACAACTGGATCTTTCTTTTTAGCCTATTTATTTTGAGTTTTGTCTAGCCAGGGCTAGGTTAGCTTTATAGAGTGATTTGGGAAATCTACCACCTTTTTCTCTGTCCCTGGAACTATATGTCCTAAGGGTCTGGGAAAACTTTCCTGTAACTAAGACAAAGAGCTTTTTAAGGACAGGCTTTCCACTCACTTTCATTTCTTCTGTAGTAATTGCTCTATTCTGGTTTTCTACTTGAAAAGTCACTTTTGGCCCCACTGTTCACAGCGGCATTATTCATAATCAACGGATGAATGCATAAACAAAACATGGAATATGTACACAATGGGATATTATTTATCCATCAAAAGAAATGAAGTTCTGGCACATGCTACAGCACAGATGCGCCTTGAGGACATACTAGCGGAAATAAGCTCGTCGCAAAAAGACAGATAGTATATAAATCTACTTACATGAAATACCTAGAAGAGGCAAATCTGCAGAGACAGAAAGTCGATGAGAGGTGACCGGGGTCTGGGCGAAGAGAGGAGACAATGGAAGAAGAGAGAAGCTATTACTTAATGACTACAGAATTTCTGTTTAGAATAATGGAAAAGATTGAGAAACAGATAGTGGTGATGGTTGCACAACAATGTAATGTAATTAATGCCACCGAATTGTATGTTTAAAGTGGTGAAAATGGCACATTTTATGGTATATATTTTATCACAATAAAGAAAATTTAAATCCACATAAAGTCCTTTTTTTAAAAAAGGTAACTTTTGATAATGTATGTTTTCCTGGAATACCTTCCATTTCATCTAAATGTTAAAAGATATTGGTATGAATTCATATTTTGTTCCTTTTCTTACTTTTTTTTTCGGTACCGGGGATTGAATGCAGGGGCGTTCTACCTCCGAGCTACACCCCTGGCCCTATTTTTTATACTTTATTTTGAAACCCAGTCTCACGAAGTTGCGGAGGGCCTCACTAAGTAGCTGAGGCTGGCCGCGAACCCAGATCCTCTGGTCTCTGCGCCACCACACCCTGCTTTCTTATTCTTCTTGATTTACACATCTTTCTCTTGTCTGCTATTCCCCCACCGCACTCCAAGAAGCAGCTTTAGGTTCTACTGATTAAATATGCTTTTTCTTTCCAATTATTTCCTTCTACTATAAATTTCTTTTTCAATAATTATTTTATTTCTTTTCTTTTAAAAAAAGCATCTTTTTTCATATTATCTTGACTGTTCCTCAAGAGATAATGGTTTTAGTTAAAATTTCCTTTTTTATCCTAAAGATTACACATTTTAAGAAATTTTTACAAGATAATTGTTTGGTTTTTTTTTAAACTGCACTTTTGCTGCTTCTCATTTCTAATTTTACTGCCTTGTTGCCAGAGAAAGTATGGCTATGTATGTATGATTTGTACTTTTTGAAACTTTCTATTTGGCCTAATTAACAGCATATTTTATGAGTGTTCTGCGGTCAACTGAAAAGTATGTGAATATATATGTATGTAAGCACATGAGAATATTTATATAGGTTTATGTAAATAGACATATTTCAGTAGCTAATTGCGTTATTCAAATCTTTCATATCCATACAGAATTAAGTTTTATCCATTTAAACTTAATTTTTAGAAAGGTGTAAGTATTTCAGTAAGTACTTTTTATTGTTAATTTTTTTTGCAAATTTGAATAAATATTTTAACTAATTAAGAGAGCAAAGGTTCATGACAATATGTTTTCTTGGCAGATAGTACTTTTTACTGCTTTGTGTGTGTGTGTGTGTGTGTGTGTGTGTGTGTGTGTGTTACTGGGGATGGAACCCAGGGGCATTCTACCTCCGAGCTACACCCCCAGCCTCCAGCCCTATTTTTTATTCTTTATTTAGAAATAGGGTCTCACTACGTTGTGGAGGGCCTCACTAAGTTGCTGAGGCTGGCCGCAAACCTGTGATCCTCCTGTCTCAGCCTCACAAGTAACGGGATGACAAGCGTGTGCCACCACGCCTGGTTAATAGCCCCAGCCCTTTGATTTTTTGTTTTGAAACAAGGTTTTGCTAGGTTGCCAAGAGTCTCCCTAAGTTACTGAGGCTGGTCTTGAACCTGATATCTTCTTGTCTCAGTCTCCCAAGTACTGGGATTATACGAGTGCCCCACCACTTTCCGTTTGTCTGATTTTTTTAAGTATTCATCCACCAACTTTACACCTGAGTAACTCTCCTGTCCACCGTACATAGTCCACTCTGCCCTCCTGCCCGTGGCTGATCTCGGGACCTCCTGCAGTGCCACCCTTCTCGGCTCCTCCTTGCCCTCATCCTGGGCATGCCCCTCATCATTCTCCTGTGTTGGATTCTGTAGTTGATCCCATGTCTTACTCTTCTTTTTTGTTTGTTTGTTTGTTTGTTTGTTTGTTTGCAGTACTGGGGATTGAACCCAGGGGCATTCTACCTCTGAGCTACACCCCCAGCCCTATTTGTTATTCTTTATTTTGAAACAGGGTTTCACTAAGTTGCGGAGGGCCTCACTAAGTAGCTGAGGCTGGCCACGAACCTGGATCCTCCTGTCTCAGCCTTCCAAGTACTGGGATTACAAGCATGCCCCACCACGCCCAGCTGTCTTACTCTTCTTAGGGCGTTTACACCTTTGTTTTGGCGGGACATGTCCAAACTTCTCAAGACAGGCTACAAGAGGGTGTCCTTGGAAAACGTCTCTTTTCTGCTCATCCATGTGAGTTATAGTTTGCAGGGATCTGTAGGTTTCTATGTTGGCAATCATTTTCCCTCAGGATTTTGAAGGCATTACCACTTCCGGTTTTCTTGAGACATGTGATGACAATCTGGTTCCTTTGTCTGTGGCCTGTTTTGTTGTTGTTGTTGATGTTTTGTTTTCCAGGAAGCTTTCAGGATCTTCTGTCCTGAACGCTATGAAATTTCACAATGACTTGCCTCAGTGTGGATTTCCTTTCATGTGCTGTGCTGCGCATTAGTTGGTACTTTACATGTAGAAACTTGTGTCTTAGCCGGGCGTGGTGGTTCACGCTTGTAATCGCAGTACTTGGGAGGCTGAGACCGGAGGATCCAGGTTCGCAGCCAGCCTCAGCTACTTAGTGAGGCCCTCCGCAACTTAGTGAGACCCTGTTTCAAAATAAAGAATAAAAAATAGGGCTGGGGGTGTAGCTTGGAGGTGGAATGCCCCAGGGTTCAATCCTCAGTATGCAAAAAAAAAAAAAAGAAAAGAAAAGAAAAAGAAACTCGTGTCTTTTATATCTGGGAGATGTCTTCAATTGTTGACTTGATCATTTCTTCCCCTTCATTCCCTCTTTGTTTTTTCTGGAACTCTTATTTTTCAGGAGCCCACTAAACTGAAGCACTGATCCTCTATTATTTCTAGTCTATTTTCATCTCTCTTACACTTGATGGTTTATTTTTACAATTCTAATGAAATTTTCTCAAATTTATCTTCACTGGAATTTTTTTATCTCATTGGAAAATTTCATTGAGTTTTTCATGTAGGTTATTGTATTTTTAGTTTCCAAGGTAACTTTTGAATGTTCCTTTTGTTTATAGTCTTCTAATCTTCATTCATAAATACAATCAATCCTCATCTCTTTTTACTTTGTGTGTGTGCGCGTGTGTGCATGCACACTAGGGATTGAACCCAGGGCCTGATGTTAAAGATGAGCTCTACCAGCTGGGCACGATGGTGCAAGCCTGTAATCCCAGTACTTGGGAGGCTTAGACAGTAGGACCATAGGTTGAAGACAAGCCTCAGCAACTTAGTGAGACTCTGAGCAACCTAGCAAGACGCTGTTACAAAACAAAAAATAAGGGATGGGGGTATAGCTTGGAAATACAACAGCCCGTGGGTTCAATCCCCAGTAACACACACACACACACACACACACACACACACACACACACACAACTACTACTACTACTACACACTATTCTACCACTGAGCTATATCCCCAGCCATCTTCTTTTACCTCTCTAAAAATATTGTTTAGTTTTGCATTGTTTCTGTCTCCCACCCCCATTTTATTATTTCTTTTGTTGTTTTGTTTTGATTTTTGCTTTTATGTAGAAGCTTTCCTCAACTATCAATCCTTAGATGACCCTTCATCATTAGGAGTGAGTCCCTTAAAACATATTGGAGGAAAACCCTTATTGGAAGCTCTCTGTGAGGAATGTGACTTGTTTCCCAGTGGATACACCGGAAGGAGATCTGGTTAGGCAGTGTAGTTAGAGAACACCAACCATCAATATTTGAATGTCTTTTCTCTTAAGCTATTTCAGAGATCATCAGCATTCTTGGAATCAAATGAAGGACAGGGATAAGGGTCTCACACTTCATAGCATATGGCATTTCCTTCAACTCTACTGTGTTCAGTACAGTCCCTCATTCCTCTCCTAAACCCTTAGTCCAGCTGGGCGTGGTGGCACACGCTTGTAATCCCAGTACTTGGGAGGCTGAGACTGGAGGATCCAAGTTTGCGGCCAGCCTCAGCTACTTAGTGAGGCCCCTCCACAACTTAATGAGACCCTGTTTCAAAATAAAGATTAAAAAATAGAGCTGGGGTGTAGCCCAGAGATAGAATGCACCTGGGTTCAATCCTTGGTACCGCCAAAAAAACAAAAACCAAACAAACAAAAAAACTAAGCCCCTAGTCTAGGGTCACTCTGGCTCATTCTCTCCCTAGCCCTTTGTGGAAAATATAGAGATTTAACTAATCATATATGGACTTCCCAACACTATACTCCCATCTTTCGCCTCACAGCCCCTCCACTCACCATTTTCAGAGCGGTGCTTCTCATACTTGAGTCTTTCTAGTTGTTTGCGCCACAAAGCTGCCTATGTCAAGGTTTCCACTACTGCCAAACAGGCATGAGCTTTTTCTGGTCAATTAATCATTCACCAATTAGATGTCTAGCTGGTATTTTTTTCCCCAAGATGTTGTTTCAGATCTTTGTTCCTATGAATTTATACCTATTTTTAAAAATCACCTATGGTATTGTAGTAGGTCAAGAGAGAGTAGGAGTATCTTCAATCCATCATATTTTACTCAGTCTTCCTTATTTATTTGCATTAGTATTTTCTTATTCATCTTTATTTGTTCCTGCATTTTCAAACTTTTAGTCACCGTTTTGTTTCATGTATTTTTATATATAGGAATAATTTTAGCTAACATTAAGCACTATTTGGCAGGCACTTAACATGTATTACATATATAATACTATACATGCATTGGAATACAGGTACTAAATGTGTATTGTCTCTCTCTCTTTTTTTTTTTTGCGGTCCTGGGGATTGAACCCAGGGGCATTCTACCTCCAAGCTACATCCCCTAGCCCTATTTTTTATCCTTTATTTTGAGACAGGGTCTCACTAAGTTGCAGAGGGCCTCACTAAGTAGCTGAGGTGGCCTCATTTATCACAGTACTATTACGTAGGTAGTAGATACTGTTCATATGCTTACTTTACATGTACCTTGTAGATAGTGGACCCAGGAGAGCCAGAGCCTGTTACACTGTACTAATCACTGTACTACTAGTAATGGCACCCAATATTTTTCTTTAATCTATTAGAGTCTTTGTTCTTTAATAGCAGAATTTCAACCCGTCACATTCATTGGGATCAATGATATGCATAAATCTGTTCTTACTAACTGTGGTAAATTGTATTGTTCCTAACAAAATATTCACTCTCTTTTCCACCTAAGACAAGGTTATACTTCAGTGCCTCTTTGACATTTAGATAGTGAAATGTGGATGGCTTCTCTCTGGTTTCCCCTCTGCCATGAAATTCCTTTCTTCATGCTCCATCTCTCAGATAAGAGCATTCCATCAGTCTGAGTCCCAGAATGAGAAAATACATGGAACAGTCCTATAGCCTGAAGCAGAGCTATACCCACACCATCAAGTAATGTGAGCTACAAATAAACTTTTATGATCATAAGCTACTTATTGAGATTTTTAAGTTGTTGATACTATAAGAAAGTTGTTAGTATACTATTCATTTTATTTCTCCAACTTATCATTCTTTTCTATTGTTATTTTCTTCTTCTGTCCTTATTCAATTGATGTCCTTATTCGTTTACTCCATTTTTCTTTTTTTATTTGGAAAGTATGCATCATATTTTTATTTTTCTGACAATTACCCTAAAATTAATAATAATTATTATTGTTACCCAATTAGTTTAAATTAAAATTATTTTAGAAAGTTAGAGTAAATCAGGGTCCATATCTTCCAAAAGACAAGTCAGATTCTTCCCAGATTTATCTACATTCAATTTAGATAAAATTTCAACTCCAGATAATGAAGAAAATTATTTTCTATTATCCATCAGCAATTAAGCCTTTCTTCTGTCCTTTTTAAAGTTCATCCCTTCCTCTTGCATCCTTTATCTTCTAGTTTCTACAAAAATTTATCTTCTTCTGCGGAAGTACATTCTTGAATATTATATTTGTAGGAGACCCTATGGAACCTAAACTTTTTAAATCTTTGGATCTCTAATCATGTCTATTTCAACTTTCCACTTGAATGTTAGTTGGGTTGGATATAAAATTTGAAGCCTGAATTAAATTTCACTCAGAATTTTATAGTTACTTTTCCTTTTTCCTCCCTTGTATCTATTGTATCTAATGCTGATCTGATATATATAGCTCATTTCTAGGTCATTTGTTTTTGTCTTCTAGATGTTTTAAGAATTTCTCTTTATCCTTGAAGCTTTAAAAAGCTTAAGACAAAATTTCTGGATTATTTTTCCTTTTTTTGCACAACATAGTGTACATAAACCTGAAAATTCACAATTTCCATAATTTCTGGGAAATTTTGTTCAATTGTTTATTTGAATAATTATTCTTCCCCTCTTTTCTTCTATTATCTTTAGAGCTCCTAAAGATGATCAATTCCCTGTTTTCCATGTCTTGTACTTACTTTTTTTTTGTGGTACTGGGGATTGAACCCAGGGGGATTCTACCTCTGAGCTACACCCCCAGCCCTATTTTTTATTCTTTATGTTGAAACAGGGTCTCACTAAATTGTGGAGGGCCTCACTAAGTAGCTGAGACTGGCCGCGAACCTGGATCCTCCTGTCTCAGCCTCCCAAGTACTGGGATTACAAGCGTGTGCCACCACGCCCCACCATGTCTTGTGCTTTCTATCTCTTGTCATTACTTTATTGTTTACTGCTATATTTAGGGAGAATTTCTTGAGTTGATCTTACACTTTCAGATAAATCCATCCTTCTATTAAGCCTGATTATTTAAGCTTTTATTTCATCAATTATTAATAGATGTTGAAGCCAGAATTCAAATCTAGAACCCTTGCTATGAAACACTACACTGCTAGTATATGGTATCAAGACTTTTTTCTTTAACCCAATTAGTCTTTGTATTTTAATAGAGGAATTTTAAGCCATCTACATTTATTGGGATAACTGATATGTGTGAATATACGCCTATCATCTTGATTTAAGGATATGAAAACCTTTTAAGTTTCTCTTAGGATAACATTTATCTTTAATGGACTTATACTTTATGGACCATTATACTCTAATGAACTTTTTTCCTTCCTCTTAAGCCTATTTACTCAGGGTTTAATTTTTTTAGTTTGATGATTTTGATGCCTTTTGCTGCTTGTTCGCAAATACTAGTTTAATCTTGGCTACCCCTGTTTATATTTGAGATTTTCTTTACTCATCATTGAATGTTTTGATAAGAATAGTCAAGCGTGGTGGCCCATGCCTATAATCCCAGCACTAGGGAAGCTGAGACAGAAGGATTGCATGTCCGAGACCAGCCTCAACAATTTAGAGAGGCCCTCAGCTGCTTAGTGAGACCCTGTTTCAAAATAAAAAATAGGGCTGGGGGTGTCATTCAGAGCTATACATCCCTGGGTTCAATCCCTACTCACACAGACACAGACACACACAGACACAGACACACACACACACACACACACACACACACACACACACACACACACTAGTCTGCTTCTTCTTGATTGTGGAGAAGGATCAAGCTTTGAGATTTGGCTGGTAGAGTAGCTTGTCTGCTGGGTCTCGCTTTTTGCTGTAGTTCCCTGGAGCCCTGAATCAAGTACCCATCCTATGGGTCTCTGGTGCCAAGTTGCCCACTTAGGAGAAGCATTCTTGCTCTTTGGAAGCAAATACTAAGTCCTTTATTTCCATTCTGAACTTCTGCCCTCCAATGTCTCTGTGAGTGTCTAGAGGTTCTTCAGAGTTCATCTATACCTTTCTTTAACCCCAACATAGGAAATATTTCTCTTCTGAAGGCAGCTCTAAGGGTTTTAACCTGGGGACACATGCTGCTGTCACCACTGGATATGCACCATTAAAGAAGAGAAAGGGAAAGGACTGCTGTGAATATAGTTGTTTAACTAATTGCCTTGACATGGCTTGAAAGTCCAGGTCTGTTCTTTGTAATTATATATACTGAGTGTGAAGAAAATTTAGAATTGCTTTCGTGGCTCTGAATTTTAAACAGGATTTTTCTTTTAGTACTATGTTGGGGTTGAAGAGAGAGCGAACGAGCACATGAGAGTACACAACTCTGTTGTTAGTCACATCATGGAGGCTGTAGACAAGAGAGCAAGCTAGGGGATTCAAGGACACAAGCACAGTCCCCAAGGCCACACCCCCAGTGACCCACCTCCTTCAGCAGTACCCCACCTTCCCAGGTTACCACCCAACGAATCCATCACAATAGATTTATCCATGGCTGAGATCACAACCCCATGATCTAACCATATCAACCCTGAACATCAATACATGAACTCTTTCAGGGGTCATTCTATATCCAAACCAAAGCAATAACTAATAATAAAGTAGAAAAATTATGACAATATACTGTAATAAAGGTTATGTAATTGTGGCTCCTCTCTCTTGGAAGTGTCAAGACAATTATTATTTTCCAACCACAGTTGACCAGGGATAGCTAAAACCATGGAAAGCAAAACTGGGGATAAAGGGGACTACTATATACAGTGGAAGATGACAAATGAAGAAAAAAAATGGTCACCCTAAGGGGTAAATTGGTGCTGGTGGCATCCCAGAGATTTCAGAGGGAGAAGTCTTCCGTGCACAATTGCAGACCTTTGCCACTTTGCTTATTGGTAAAAGTATTCCTATCTTCTTCTATAAACAGGACCCTTCAGCAGCTCTGACCAAGTCTGCAAGGTGAACTATTGACAGTCATTTTCTTTCCCTCCTTAGTTTTTTGTGGTGAGTGACAATAATGCTTACGATTTCAAGCAGAAATCAGTGTAGCCCCCTGGATGCTTCTTGGGGATGGGCACGTTTGGGAGGGTAGAAGTCTTAGTAGTTGGCTGTGTAAAAGAGGGATTTCATACACACTTTAGATTTTTCTCTAGCAATGTCATAAAGACAACACCTGTTGCCACACGCCCTACTTCCTGCTTGGTGGCCTGCCATCATAGGAATTTGCCTGGTTTCTGGGAAGAAAATAGCCCCACTCTGCATACCTGTGGCTGGGAGAATGCATGGGCACAGAAACAGTCAACCTACTGGGCAGTGTAAACGCACGGGGGCGTGCCCCTGACCCAAGTTAACTACTTGGGATAATTGTGCTCAGTTATTGACTCCCCCTTCTACTGGCGGGCAAGTACCTTAACGTCCTGCCCAGATTCCACACCTTCCTGCCACTTCAGTATTTAAGCCTATCCTCTTGGTTTTGAAAATTCTTTCTTCAACTGAAGACATAGCTTTCTCAGTCTCGTTCCCCAGCTCTAGGGTGGCAGTATGCCCTCGTTTGCCCAACAATCCCAGTTTAAGCTCGTTTTCTGATGTAAAATCTGGTTTAACTTTTTTTGGGGGGGGCGGTACAGGGATTGAACCCAGAGGCATTCTACCTCCGGGCTACACCCCCAGCCCTATTTTTTGTTCTTTATTTTGAAACAGGGTCTCACTAAGTTGCAGAGGACCTCACTAAGTATCTGAGGCTGGCCGCGAACCCAGATCCTCTGGTCTCAGCCTCCCAAGGACTGGGGTTACAAGCGTGCGCCACCACGCCTGGCCCTGGTTTAACTTTTGATCTGGATTTTTCACCTTCTGACTAAATACTGTTATTAGGCGAAGATGTGTTTCATACAACTGTACCTTGTACTTTCAGCTTCCGGGGAAAGGGTGTGAACCCAACAGAGTTCTCACCTTAGCATGTACTCACACCTACCTGAGGACCCGTTCCTGACGCACGCCCTTAACACCTCCCTTTCAAGGATAGTTTGCAGGCTGGCTGTGTTAGGGCTGGGAAGAGTGGGGAGACAGGCAGAGGGCAAGGGAGGTGTTTGCTCCTTCCAAGCACGCTCGCTCCAAGTGCGGGTAGTTCTTGTGTTTGTTGTTGTGTTTGAGTTTTTAAGGTAATAAGTGCCCAGTTGTTACGGCAGTGGTTCGGGTATCATAAAACAATACCAGAGAAAGAGAGAAAGTTGTGAGGTAAGTGTCAACATGTTGCAGATGCTAACAGGATGCAAAAGGTAGTGGGGTAAGCATGGTGTATCTCTTCCAGCAACCTCCTTGCTGCTGGGGCTCAGCTCAGCTCCCAGAGGTGAGATTCTTTTTTTTTTTTTTTTTGGCGGTACTGGGGATTGAACCCAGGGGCATTCTACCTCCAAGCTACACCCCCAACCCTGTTTTTTATTCTTTATTTTGAAACAGGGTCTCACTAAGTTGCGGAGGGCCTCACTAAGTAGCTGAGGCTGGCCACGAACCCGGATCCTCCTGTCTCAGCCTCCCAAGTACTGGGATTACAAGTGTGTGCCACCACGCCCGGCCAGAGGTGAGATTCTGATCATGCTTTTGCTTTGGTAGGTACTCATCATGATGAGTTACTATATATATATATATATATATATATATATATATATATATATA
>PVJS01040208.1:0-18545 GCA_004027185.1 Glis glis | reverse complement strand
GCAAGGGAAGGGGTACAAGGGAAGGGGAAGGGCAAGAAGTGAATCTATGGAATTACTGTCATAAACAATCATAAACAATGTGTATATATGAGATTATACCAACATCATCATTCTCAGTGCTATATATGGGGGGGAGGTGGCGGGGGGGGGACACCAAGAGCTGTGTGCACGTATGTTAACACCAAACTGATACTCATTGTGATGTGAGACTACAATGCACCAATAAAAACATAAAAAAAAGAAAGAAAGAAAAGTAATAAAAGAGTTTCTATCAGCCGGGCGTGGTGGCACA
This sequence comes from Glis glis, assembly GCA_004027185.1. Taxonomy (NCBI): domain Eukaryota; kingdom Metazoa; phylum Chordata; class Mammalia; order Rodentia; family Gliridae; genus Glis; species Glis glis. The sequence continues at coordinate 18,253 of PVJS01040208.1, read as the reverse complement.
CGCTTGTAATCCCAGCACTTGGGAGGCTGAGACCGGAGGATCCGGGTTCACGGCCAGCCTCAGCCACTTAGTGAAGCCCTCCGCAACTTAGTGAGACACTGTTTCAAAATAAAGAACAAAAAATAGGGCTGGGGTGTAGCCCGGAGGTAGAATGCCCCTGGGTTCAATCCCCAGTACTGCACAAAAAAAATTTTCTATCTCGATAATATATGATAACATTCATGACTTCAAAGAGAAAAAGTGGAAACTTTATAAATGTTGAAGAAGGGCTATGAGGGTAATTTTTAAAGGAATGATAGTGGGCATCATTTCAGTGTATACATTTACAAGAATAATGTGATATGTCTGTTTTAAAACCCAATGTATTACATAACTACAACTATTTAAATTTTTGATAAAAAATTTTAATGACTATCTGGAAAATGTTCATGTAGTTATATAATTTTTCAAGTGTTTTTTTTTAAGGGATACTCATGCAAAAATGTTGTCTTCCCTCTAGAAACCAGTAAAAAATGTTTAGTCTTGGGAGAACAACTAAAAATAGGAATCTTTGCAACTGGAAGATAAAAAGACTGGTTTTTTTTTTTTTTTGCGGTACTGGGGATTGAACCCAGGGGCATTCTATCTCCAAGTTACACCCCAGCCCTATTTTTTATTCTTTATTTTGAAACAGGGTCTCACTAAGTTGCGGAGGGCCTCACTAAGTAGCTGAGGCTGGCCGCGAACCTGTGATCCTCCGGTCTCAGCCTCCCAAGTACTGGGATTACAAGGGTGCGCCACCATGCCCAGCTTAAAAAGACTGTTTTAAGTACAGTTGTTCCTCAGTATCAGTCAGGAATTTGTTCCAGGATCTAAAAATCCATTCATGCTCAAGTTCTTTAAATGAAATGTTGTAGTATTTGCATATCATCTATGCACAAACTCCAGCATACTTTAAATCTTTTCTAGAGGATTTATGTATAACCTAATACAAAGTAAATGCTATGTAAATAGCTATTGTACTGTGTTACTTAGGATACAATAATAAAAAAGTCTACATTTTCAGTACAGATGTATTTTTTATGGATATTTTCAATCTGTGTTTGATTAAATCTGAAGCTATGGAACCTGAGGCTATGAAGGGCAGACTTTATGAATAATTTAGTAGTCATGTCAGGCCCCTAACATACCCTCTGCTGACAGTACACCACACAACTCTAAGGGGCTCCATTCATGCAGATTACAACTTGCACAAACATCCATAGCAGCCGTGCCCTCAGAAGCAATGAGGTTGTATACACAGATCTATCCAAAGGCAAAGAGCCCACTAAGATGCCAAGCTCCTACTTACACCAACAATAAGGGCTATAATTCATGTCTCCAGTATTATCTTTTCTGTTACTTAAGCAAATATCTTATTTTAGGTACATCAAGAGCTTATCAACAGACAACAAAAAATAAGCCATATTTTATAGAAAGAACACAAGATAGAGAGGTTTGAGTTAAAAAATCTTTTGTGCTGCTACCTGTAGTCTTGGGCAAATTACTGAAACTGTGAATTTTGCTTTTTTCATCTGTAAATAATATCTATGACATGAGATTAGTATGGGATTAATGAGATAATAAAGTATCTGGAACATGGTAAGTGTTCAATAAATGGTAGCTCCTTCTCTCTTCAAAATTAAATTTACTAGTAAGAAAAAAGAAAAAAATGACAGTTTAGTGGTAAAGTGCCCTTATAAAATGATATTTACAGCAAAGTGATAAGATGGTATTTAAAAAAAGATGGTCAAGCCAAGTATGGTGGCACACACCTGTAATTCCAGTACTTGAGAGGGTGACACAGGAGGATCACAGGTTCAAGGCCAGCCTTGGTATTCAGCGAGACCCTCAGCAACCTAATGAGAACCTGTTTCAAAATAAAACTAAGAAAAGGGTTGGGAATGTAGCTTGGAGGTAGAATGCCCCTGGGTTCAATCCCCCATAAAAAAAAAATATATACAGCCGGGCATGGTGGCGCACACTTGTAATCCCAGTACTTGGGAGGCTGAGACAGGAGGATCAGGGTTCGCGGCCAGCCTCAGCTACTCAGTGAGGCCCACTGCAACTTAGTGAGACCCTGTTTCAAAATAAAGAATAAAAAATAGGGCTGGGGGTGTAGCTCGGAGGTAGAATGCCCCTGGGTTCAATCCCCAGTACCGCAAAAAAAAAAAAAAATAAAAAAATAAAGTGGTCAAAAAGAAAATACTACAGAGGAAAGATATTTAAGAAATGGAAGATAGCCATCAATATTCAAGAAAGATATGGAAAAGACACCATTCATTTAGTTAGAGCTTTGACATATACTTGTTTTTTCCATTCATGATAAACAAAACATTCCTACCCACACTTTACTTAGGCAAATGCTTGTAAGAACTAGATTCTCTTCCCAGTACAATGAACACTTTTTTCGTGTTGCAGTTGGTTTTCCTTTAAAACCAAACAATAAAATTTACAATGTATAATCTGATTGATAAAAAGGTCTCTGCTGACCACATAAACTCTCAACAGATATGAGCAGCAAGATGAGCCTAAGCATTTATGATGCTTTTTCCTTTTCTGAGTTTCAGAACATAAATAGCTTCAGAACCTTCATACTCAAGGTTGGGAGCTGTCATTACATAATACCGTTGTTAAAATATTTAACGGTTGGTCTGGAAATACAAACTACAGATTCCTGAAAACAGTTTGGTTATCTCTGATCAGCTGAAAAACACGGTACATTAACTGAAACATTGGTACTTTGGAATTTTCACCAGAAAGAAAGCAACCAAGGAAACTTCCAAAAGAAAAGACTATGTGGGGAATCAGGATCAAAAAATACATGTTAGCCCCTGTCACTTATAATAACCTTAAAAAAAAAAGGAAATATCTCACGATAGAAGGATGGACTAGTAAATCATAATACATCAATACAATGGATTATTAACCACAAAAATGGCTTAAAAGACTGTTTTATATATATAAATAACTATATAATTTAACAAATGTAAAAGCAAAATACAAAATGATATGTAAACTATGATTCTAATTATGTGAAACATGCAATCATGAACAGAGACTGGAATTAAAAATAATAAAACAGTCATGTTTGGACTGAGACTATAAATTATTTTTTCTGTTTTCTACAAATTATGGTTATACAGTTTGACTTTTTAAAAATCAGCCATTTGGATATGTGTGTGTATAAAATAAAAAATTCCTCAGATACCTTTCTGTTGTAATAGCTCTGACGGCTGTGTCACTGAGGCCACAGGCTCCACTGGGTGCTTTGCAGCAGCAGGTATTCTCGTTGCTGAGGCTCCTGACAAAACAGCGGATACTACTGGGCTAGACTTGTGAGGCTGAACATTTTGCATAACAGTACATGACAGAGAATCTGCAACTGAAGACAAGAAACTATTTCATTCATGGCAACAAACTTGAAATATATTAATATGTCTAGACATATGAAGTTTTGTAAACATCAGTAGCATCACATTTATATTATTATTATTATTATTATTATTATTATTAATGTGGTACTGGGGGCATTTTACCACCAAGCAATACCCCCAGCCCTATTTTATTTTTATTTTGAAACAGGGTCTCAATAGGTTGCTGAGAGTCTCACTACTTGTTGAGGCTTTCCTTGAACCTGTGATCCTCCTGTCTCAGCCTCCCAAGTACTGGGATTATAGGTATGTGCCATCACACCCAACCACATTTATCTTATGTATCTAGAAAAGGTGGTCCAAAGAAATGATTTTCAAAAACACTGGAAAACTACTCACCAAATGTTTTAATAATTTTTAATGGCAATTTTCCTAAAACATTTCACAAACTTCATTACCTTCCTAAAGAAAATGAATCCTAAGCAACTTTTCTTTACTAATGACCACTATCATTAATGTACTATGCAACAGTGTCATAGGTAAGAAAATGAAAGAGGTTACTTGACTCTGCAGTAATGTGGCCCCTGAATTTCATAAATGCTTCTAGTATCAGCTCAGGAGGAGTTTGCATTGTAAACTGCCACTTCTCAGTTGCTGTTTCAAACCAAACATCTTATTTCACATGTAACTAAGGATCTCACCATAACACTAGGTTGGACTTTGGGAATAAAGTACATGTAATTCCTAGTAGCCTTTGCAATAGTTCAAATTACCAAATGTCTACTAGGGGACAATACTGCCCCTAGTTGAAAAACACAGACCTACAGGATAATCTTCAGGTTTATCCAATCAAGAGATAACTAAAAAACTTATGGCAAGAGAAGTGGTGAGCAGTGACCATATATTGAGTAAATAAATACACATACATATATATGCACATATGTTTATGTGCATATAAGGATGAGGTGTATATATATATAAAACTTAGGTTTAAGACTGAAGCAAATGTAGAAATATGGTGACAGAACAAAATGTGATATACTCTATTCCCTAACAGTCCACAAATGAACTAAGTAGGGGAATTAGGAAAGGAGGTGGAAGGTAGTCTAGTACTCTGATTGCATCATCATTTTAATTTTTATTCATTTATTTACTTATTTTGTGGTACTGGGGATTGAACCCAGAGGCATTCTACCTTCAAGCTACTCCACCAGTCCGATTTTATTTCTTATTTGGAAACAAGGTCTCACTAGGTTTTTGAGAGCCTTGCTAAGTTGCCAAGGCTGGCTTCGAACCTGTGCCACCTGCACCCGGCTAAAAGGGTCTCACTAAGTTGTTGCAGGTCTTCGCTGGCCTCGATCGTCTGGTCTCAGCCTCCCAAGTGCTAGGATTACAGGTGTGCGCCACCACACCGAGCCTCATCATTTTTAATAAGACTGTCATTGTGGGAGACTGAAAATATTATCATATTATTTTGCAATTCCTTTCATCAAGATGGAGTTTACTTTCCCACCCCTTAAATTGGAGTTAACCTTGTGACTGGATTAACTAACAGAATGTGACAGAGGTAAAAGTGTACAAGTCCCAGACCTCAAATTTCAAGATGCCTTGCAGCGTATGCCTTTCCGCTCATGAAATGCTGCAGAGACAATCATGTAAGGAAGCTGGTCAAGTCATGTGAAGGAAAACATGGGGGCCCCAGGAAAGAGTCAGTACCAACTGCTACACCTGAAGGTAACCACCGAGAATTGTCCAGTCCAGTGGCTTCTCCAGCTAAATGAAAACACATGAGGGATCCCAGGAAAACCAACAAAGAAAATGCCCTCAGAACCCACAGAATCATGAAAAAGAATACATCACTGTAGTTTAAACTAGAGACAGATAACTGGTTATCATTAAAACTGTATAGGTAACAGACTGATAAAATATTTAACAGCATGCAAGTACAAACTAAGATAAAATAATGTAAAATTAGGTGTATGTATATGTACATGTAAGTATACATATAAATCTGCGCATACACATGTACATTAAAGCACATAAAAGAAATACTCATGAACTCAGCATCGACTTTGAAATAAAACATTTCCAATACTGTTGCACTTCTCAATGTGCTCTTTACAGGAGGCATTCCCCCTCCCCTCTCCTGAGCTATTTATTGTTCCTTTGCTTTACCTTTTTCTGTGTGTGGCACTGGGGATTGAACCCAGGGACATTCTACCTCTGAGCTACACCCCCAGCCCTACTTTATTTTTTATTTTGAAACAGGGTCTCACTACGTTGCTGAGGCTGGCGGTAAACCTGTGATCCTCCTGTCTCAGCCTCCCAAGTACTGGGATTACAGGTGTACACCACCACGCTCGGCTTGCTTTACTTTTTAACTGGTTTGCCACACATATAGATTATCCCTAGACATTATTTTTCCTTGCTTTTTAACTTTATAACAATCACATATTGCATGCATTCTTCCATATTTCTGGGATTCATTTACACTAATGAGTATAGCTCTATTTCATCATTTTCATTCCTGTTTAAAAGTCCATTGCAAAAAAAATTTATTCATTCTATCATAAATGGGTTTTTAGGTTGTTTCCAATTTTTGTGTTTACAAATAGTGCAGCTGTGAATATTTGTGAGTGTGTCCCTGGTGAAACTTGCAGATGTACAAGTTTCTCTAGGGCAGTGTCTCAACATGTGTGCCACAGCTTGAATAGGTGGAGGTGTGTAGCAAGAACACTGAATCCACTGGCCGTGGGGGCAGCTTATGAGAAATGAGGTTTTGGACCTAGACAGATTAGTCTCTTTAGCCCAGTATTCCAAGAAAATGTTACCATTGGCCATAAGTGCTATACAACTAAAATAGGAAGTGGAGCTCTAGGGACTCCACTTCAAAGTGTAGTCTATGGACTAGCAATACCTCGTGCAGAAGCTTGTTAGACATGTACAATCTTTGGCTAAGTCATAATAGACCCAGTGAATCAAAACTGGCATTTTAATAAGATCTCAGGTAACTCACCAATATACCCTCTTATTGACAGTGTCTAAGAGTTTCCTGTTACTTCATATTCTCACCATCCTTTAATATTGTCAGACTCCCAAATTTTTACTAGTCTGATACCAAGTATAAGATATCCCATTCTAGCTTTAAGTTGCTTTTCTCTGATTATGAATGAAGGAATGAAGTTGGGTATGTTTTCATTTCATCTTCTGTGAAATGCCTATTCATGTATTTCTCTCTTGGTTGTTGGACTTTTTCTTATTAATTTGTATCTATTATTTGTGTATTCTGGAAAAACACTATAAATTTTTCCCCCTAGTTCACAGCTTATCTTCATTTTCTTTGTTGTCTTTAAAAAAAAAGATTTTTATTGGAAATTATGTTTGTCATGCTTATCCTTTATGACTATGATGTGTGCTGTCTTTAAGAAATCCTTCAATACTCCAAGGCTCAGGAGATACATTTTCTCTGAACAATTTTAAAGTTCTACCTTTTCGCATTTCAGTATTTATCTCAGCTACCATTTATTATTTATTTATTTATTTATTTAGAGACATAGAGGTTTATTTAGGAAAGTAGGAAATACACATTCAAAGAAGACTGTAGGCCATCTCAAGAGGGAGAGACTCTTTGGGGATTTTGGACTCTTCTTTTGTAGAGGGCTTTCATGAGGGGTGGGCAGGAGAGGCATGTGAGGATGACCTCAGTCTGGTAGTCTCAAGGCAGCTTCTTTTTTTTAATTAATTAATTTTTTGGTACTGGAGATTGAACCCAGAGGCATTCTACCTCTGAGCTACACCCCCAGCCTGATTTTTTTATTTTTTATTTGGAAACAGGGTCTCACTTGGTTGCTGAGAGCCTTGCTAAATTGCAGAGGCTGGCTCTGAACCTGTGATCCTCCTGTCTGAGCCTCCCAAGTACTGGGATTACAAGCATGCGCCAGTACTCCCGGCTCAGGCACTATTTATTCTATAGATGGAAAATTCATCCTTCAGATTGTAGCTAAAATATCCCTTCCTCAGAGAACACTTCCTTAAGCTTCATAACTAACAGGCTAAGTGTGCCTGACATTAGCTCCCCAAGTACCATAAATCTCTACTTCACATCACTTAAGTGATGGCAACTTTAAATTCATTTGTGCATATGTGGATAACATCTGCTTCTCCAGGTGGATTGCAAACTTTATGAGGATACGACTCAGGTTTTTTTACTATTTTATCTCTCAACACAAGTACAACCTCTGGCACATAGTTGGCTTTCAAATATTTGTTGGATGGAGACAAGATCTACCAATATTAAGGGCCAAAAAACATGCCAACTAGAAGTTGTTCCTTTCACAAATGGAGTTTGTGAGCCATGCATGGTGGCGCACACCTGTAATCCCAGTCCTTAGGAGGCTCAGACAGGAGGATCGCAGGTTCACAGCCAGCCTCAGCAATTTAGCAAGGCCCTCAGCAAGTTAGTGAGACCGTGTTTCAAAATAAAAAATAAAATAGGGCTGGGGGTGTACCTCAGAGGTAGAATGCCCGAGTTCAATCCTCAGTATCAAAATAAATAAAGAGGCAAATGAGAGCTGGATGTGATGGACCCCTATAATCCCAGCTACTTGGGAGGCTGAAGGATGAGGAGTTCAAGTTTAAGGTCAGCCAGGGCAACCTAGCAAGACCCTATCTCAAAATAAAATTTACAAAAGGGGTAGGGGTATAAATCAGTGGTGGACCACTTGTCTAGCATACATATAACCCTGGGTTCAATCCCAGTACTGAAAAAGAAAAAGAGGTGAATGAGATGACATTTAAGGTCTTGTTTATGCCATTTTTAAATATTAACTCATCAACTATCTAAAAAAACAGCCATCACCATATTTTTTATATTTGTTTAACTCAAACGTACAGTTCAGATCTAATATTAAAGTTCTATTTTTAAATAATCTAATTGTCCCGAGAAGGATACCTTCCTACATTCCTTGACATACGGCTATCAGGACACTGATAAATAATCTAAAGACATCATTCAGAAAACCACCACAGCTTTACCAACTACCACTCTTTACGTACATTTGTATTCAGCTCAAGAGCACTCTGTTAAATTCAAGTCCACAAATTGAATTAACATTACAATATCCTATGGATACACCACACTTTGTAATGTGTGGGCCATTATCTTTTTTATGTGAGTGAAGCTCTGACTCGAAAAATACGTGCTCAACTTGAACTAGTATAAAAAGCAAGACACATCCACAAAATGGAGACTTCCAGTTTACCCTATACCCAATTCACATTAAAGACAACTATTGCAAAGGCATAAAACACATCAAGAAATACTGACTGAGGAAAGAACCAGGCTACATAAGTCAGATGGTTGGGTGGCTAATTGTGAATGGGTGAGGGAGAAGGTTCAGGGACTGCATACTACAATAAACACAACAAATACATTGCAATGGTGAGTTTATTTCCGATTTTGCTAGGAGGCAATATATCTCTAACCTTCATATAAATAATAGCCTGACTGGAAATGCACTGATTTTCAATCATGTTTTAGTGTACTATTCATTCAACCTACCAGTATTTGTTGGGTTGTTGTTGGCTATAGCCAAGGATCCCGTGTGGTTTCGGATGAGATTGTCTTGGGTTGATGGAAGGCCGGGAGCTGACCATGATAGAGTATTGTATCCTGAAAGACTTTGCTGTTGCTGGTGGTGCTGCTGTGATGGTGGAGGTGGAAGCGATGATGGATGGCTGATAGCTGTATTTTGGCCAGAAAATGAATTATCTTTAACTGGTCTGACAGTTGGAGCATTTTGTGAGGTAAACATTTGCCCATATGGATCACCAGCAGGCAAAGAAGAATATGAAACACTAGGATACACAGCATTAGAAACAGTTGACATAGCATAATGACCACAAGTAGAGGGAAATCCCTGAGAAGCAACAGAAGAGTTGGCCGAGTACATTGTTGGACTATTGTAGTGATTCACATAAGAGGAAAATGGCTGGGATGTACTCGTATGCAAACTGGATGCTGATGATGCAGCACCTTGGAAAGATCCTGGATTGGATCCCACAATATGAGGGGCAGGAGGACCTCTGCCATACATCTGCTGCACTCCTGGTTGGTTTGCTGTGTTAGGAGTCACCAGATTTTGTGTTGGTACTGTATAGAGACCAGAATAGTAATCATCACGCTGGCTATCCAGTGGCAATGAGGTCATTTTCCCAGGTCCTTGAGAATAATGTCCTGAGGCAGCAATATAGTTTTGGTGATGTAATCCATACCCAGATGGAACCTGCATTTGACTCTGTGCTGGTCCTGAAAAAGAAAAGCAAATATTTACAAGGATGGATAATGCAATAACTAATTTTTAAATAGTTCTCATTTAAATGTTGACCCAATTAATTTTCTTCCCCATAATCCCAATTTATTATATAAGATGTACACTGTCATAGACTCACTGTGGTTGCCAGCCTTCAGGACAGTCCCCAGTGATCTACACCTCCTGCTATTCAGACTCTGTGTGCTTCTCCCCTCAATGTACTAGGACTGGTCTGTGTGACCAATAGCATGAGGCACAGGTGATGAACCACTTCCAACAAGAGCCCAGACTTGGATTCTTGTGTCCATTCTCTCAGATCACTCAATCTTGAGAAAGCAAGCTGCCAAGCTGTGAACAGCCCTATGGAGGAGGCCATGTGGTAATGAATAGAACACTGGCCAACAGCCACAGAGAAACAGGTTTGTCAATAACCACATGAGCGAGCTTGCAAGTGGATTTTTCAGACTGTATTCTTGAGATAATGATAGCCCAGCAATAGTTTGAACAAAATCTCATGGGAGACCCTGATCCAGAACTACCCATCTAGGCTGCCCCCAAGTTAATATCCCTTAGAAACTTTGAAATAAATATTTATTGTTTTAAATTGCTAAGTTTCAGGATATTTTGTTATACATCAATAGAAAATGCCCAGTATGAAAGGAATTCAAACCTTTTTGTATTAGTTTTGCTTTTCCTAAAAGTAATAGGCCAGGGTATAGATCAGTAGTAGAGCAGATACTTAGCATGCACAAGGCCCTGCTAGGTTCAATCTCCAGTGCGCTGCGCGCGCGCGCGCGCGCACACACACACACACACACACACACACACACACACACAGGTAATAGTTACATTCATTGTAAAAAAAAATCAGACGGCCAGGCATGGTGGCGCACACTTGTAATCCCAGTACTTTTGGGAGGCGGAGACCGGAGGATCTGGGTTCGGGGCCAGCCTCAGCTTGCTCGCTCTCTCTCTCTCTCTCCCTGTCTCTCTCTACCTAGTGAGGCCCTCCGCAATTTCATGAGACCCAGTTTCAAAATAAAGTATAAAAAAAATAGGGCCGGGGGTGTAGCGTGAAGGTAGAATGCCCCTGGGTTCAATCCCCGGTACCACACACACAAAAAAAATCAGACAATGAAGAATATAAAAAGTAAAATTCCCGTCTCTCTCTGGAAGCCGATATTCTACTTCTTAGATATAGCTAGAGTAATGGTTTCTTCTGTATCCTTTGTACATCCATGTATACATGTATAAATATGTAAGCATATATATATATAAAACATTCATTTTATTTTTAATATAAATAGGATAATAGAGTTCTACAACTGGCTTTTTAACTTATTCTGTGTTAGTATATATAAATCCTCATTATTCTCTTTAAAAAACCTATGTAGTATTTCATTGTAGAGATATGACATTATTTACTAAATCCTCATTGATGAATATTTACTTCATAGGGTAGACTAATTTATACTTAATGAGGTCAACTTCTGTGATCAATATATAGGATAAGTTACCTAGAAGTGAAACGGGAAGTTTAAAGGTTTTGTGCTTTAAAAACTAACCACTGCCAAAATCTCTCTAAAAGTCTACCAGTTTATACCATCCATCAGTAATGTAGGAGTGCCTCATCTTCCCATTGTTATTATTTTAATCTTTGCCAATATGAAAAGTGAGAAATATTTTAGCTTGCAGTAACTTGGAGTGATGCTGAAACTCTTTTTAGATTACCCATTTGGGTGTTATTTACCCTTTTTCTTTTTTCTGTTATTTACCCTTTCTCTGCAAGGCTGTGATTTCCTTAATGGTTTGTACATGGTGTCATACAGTAAGAAAATTAGCCTTATGTTACATGCTATCAGTATTCTCCCTCAGGTTACTTTGTTCACAATTTTCTTTTTCTTTTTTCTTTTGGTACTAGGGATTAAACCCAGGGGGATTCTACCGACCCCTTTTTATTTTGAAATAGGGTCTCCCTGACTTGCTGAATGTCCTCCAACCTGAGATCCTCCTGTCTCAATCTCCCAAGGACTAGGATTACAGGCATGCACCATCACGCCTGGCTCACAGTATCTTTGATATAGTTTTGTGCTTATTATGTAGTAAAATCTTTCTTTTATGCTCAATATATCTTTTCGTGTGTATGTGGTACAGGGGATGAACCCAGAGGCATTCTATCTACACCCCAGCCCTATTTTATTTTTTATTTTGAAACAGGGTTTTGCTAAGTTGCTGAAGCTGGCCTGTGATCCTCCTGTCTCAGCCTCCCAAGTACTGGGATTACAGGTGCACACCACCACACCCAGTTTTGATAGATCGTTGAATCATACTTAGTAGAGCCTTCTAGATTCCAAGATTATAAAACTATACATGCATATATTCCTGTACTGCTTTTATACTTTCATTCTTTGTCTTTGATCACATTAATACTAATAAAATTAACATTAATCCTAATAATTTTAATATTAGTATTATAAATACTATAAACAGATTACACCATATGCTACTCACTGTTCTTTTTTTTTTTTTGGTGGTACCGAGGATTGAACCCAGGGGCATTCTACCTCTGGGCTACACCCCCAGCCCTATTTTTTATTCTTTATTTTGAAACAGGGTCTCACTAAGTTGCAGAGGGCCTCACTAAGTAGCTGAGGCTGTCCACGAACCCAGATCCTCCTGTCTCAGCCTCCCAAGTACTGGGATTACAAGCGTGCGCCACCATGCCCGGTTTTGCTACTCACTGTTCTAATGTGTTAAATACATTGGCTCCTTCAGTCCTTTGAAGTAAATAGTATTATCACTTTATAAATAAGTTAATGAAACACAGAAGGTAGTTGTTTAATGAAGTCACACACTTAGGAGTAACAGGGCTGTGATCTGAATCAAGCAGTCTGGCTCGTCCATGTGCTGCCCCTCACCACACTAAAATCCAGCTTGCTTTTTTTAGCCAAGCAAATGGTCAATTATCTGAACAATGGAATTACAGACTGAGTTTCAACCACTTTTCTTTGGGTTTTGGGCAAGCTTTAACTGTCCTAGAATCTAGTTTTCCTCTTATGTGGAAGGAAATAAACATCTGTGCCATACCTCAAATGAAAGAGTAACAAAAAATTCACAAACTGTTTAAAATTTACTGACAGCAAGTATACAAAGGAAATATCACTGTATTCTTTTGTCATAATAATGTATAAAAATATTTGTTTATAAAAGAGATAAGAATAAAGATTACATTTCCTAGCTGGACATGGTGGCGCATGCCTGTAATCCCAGTACTTGGGAGGCTGATACAGGAGGATCACAAGTTCAAGACCAGCCTCAGAAACTTAGAGGCTCTCAGCAACTTAGCGAGACCCTGTTTCAGAACAAAAAATAAAACACGGCTGGGGGTATAGCTTGGAGGCATAATGCCCCTGGTTTCAATCCCCAGTAACACACACACACACACACACACCTTACATTTCTTGGTGGTTTTCAGTTTCTATTAAATATATAACAATAGAATCTTCATTTTGGGCTATATGATGCATATTCTATAGCCTACACAAAGATAATTTATGATCAAGCTGTATAGGAAAGCTAATTTCCACACTTGTATAATTTCAAGAGGTTATACAGAGAGCCAAAATTCAGATAACATTATTTTACAGGGTTCGTAATTTACTTTTCTTACAGGTTATTTTACATAACCACAGTTCACCTCAAACAATTTATTTACTTGAAAGGAAGAGTGTCTATTAGGAATCTTTCATTAACAGGACAAGAAAATGTGAACCGTTCTCCTTTCTGTTACTTAAATATGTAAAAAGATGGATTAGTTTCTTTTCACTATAGCCTCAGAAAACTACACTGGTAGAATTTATTAATAAAGAGAAAATCCAAGTCAAATCTATTTAAATATCCACCCACTTAATTATTGATTTGGTTCATCCATGATACACAATCTGAAAACGGAAATAATCATCCTGTCCAAACTACTCAAATGGCATTCTTCTAAAAATAGCAAGATGTTGTATCTGCTGAAATTTGACAGAAGTGAATTACCAACCAGAGGAAGCCTTTTTACTTCTCAGTCCATCAAAGAAAAGAATTTTTCTTTGGGGAGATGGTGGGGGGAAGGGGAAAGAAATATCTAATCATATGTGGATATTTACCATTCCTTACTCACTAGCACAATCTAAATGCTCCAAATACATGAAACAGTTATCTGAATCACATATGGTCCCCTACTTAGACATACACATTCAGGAGAAGCTGAATTTCAAATTGTCAATGTTGACCTTTTCTTGGGCTAGCAACAGCAGTGATGGTGGACAGCAGCAGAGAGCCACAGCTCCTGTCAGGTGCAAGACGATCAGGGTAACAACCCAGACTCCACAGCATACAATGTTGCTAGCATATATATATTTTTGAAGCAGATATTCAATTACATGAGATACTCAACACTTTATTATTACTTTATGTTGAGACACTTTTTTATGTTTTATGGTTTTGTGTTAGATGATTTTACCCAACTGTATGCTAATGCAAGTGTTCTGAGCGTGTTTAAGATAGGCTAGACTAAGCTATGATGTTTGTAGGTTGGGTGTATTAAATGCATTTTCTATTTATATTTTCAACTTATGTGTTCATTTGGACATAACCCCAATGTCCATGGAGGAGCATCTGTAGCTAAAATTTATCAAAAAGAGCTGGACGTGGTGGCGTGTGCTTGTAATCCCAGTACTTAGGAGGCTGAGACAGGAGGATCGCAGGTTCGAGGCTAGCCTCAGCTACTTGTGAGGCACTCTGCAACTTAGTGAGAACATTTCAAAATAGAGAATAAAAAATAGGGCTGGGGGAGGAGCTCAGAGGTAGAATGCCCCTGGGTTCAATCCCCAGTACCACAAAACAAAAATAAATAAATAAATAAAATTTCCTATCAGTACAATTGTTCGGTCAAGGGTCAGTTTAACTGTGCAGACATAGGAGACACAAGGATGCCCAGAGAAAAAACAGGTAGACCCAGAATCAAAATGGGCCTAGATGCTGAGTTTAGTAAACAAAGGCTTCAAAGCAGTTATAAATATGTTAAAAAAAAGCAAAATATATTCAGGCTGAAATTGTTTCCTCTAAGAACAGAAACAAAACAAAAATGTCTATTTTCACCATTCATATTCAATATTGTATTGGAAGTCTTAGCCAGAGCAATAGGGTAAGAGAAACAAAGAAAGGACATTTAAAATATCAGTAGCTTTCATATACACTAATAAAACTGCTGAGAAGGTAAACAAGAAAGCAATCCCATTCACAACAGCTACAAAAAATTAAATACCTAGGAATAAAGTTAACCAATAACATAAATGATCTCTACAATGAAAACTATAAAACACTAATGAAAGAAATTGAAAAGAACACACAAAAAATGGAAGAACACCCCATATTCTTGGATTGGAAGAATTAATAATGTTAAAATGTCCATATTAGCCGGGCATGGAGATACACGCTTGTTAATCCCAGTACTTGGGAGGCTGAGACAGGAGGATCATAGGTTCGAAGCCAGCCTCAGCAAATTAGTGAGGCTCTTAGCAATTTAGTGAGACCCTGTTTCAAAACAGAATATAAAATCAGGCTCGGGGTGTAGCTTGGAGGTAGAAAGCCCCCGGGTTCCATCCCCAGTACCACACACAAAAAAGTCCATACCACCAAAAATGATTGAAAGATTCAATGCAATTCCTGTCAAAATATCACTGGCCTTGTTTGCAGAAACAGTACTCTCCCAAATGAGTAGCAAAGAAATCCTGGGCAAAAAAAACAAAAAACAAAAAACAAAGCTAGAGGCATTACAATATCTGATTTCAAAATGTACTAAAAAGCTATATACAACCAAAACAGCATGGCACTGACATAAAAAGTAGATACATAGACCAAGGGAACACAAATCAGTAGATACTTATTTACTGTCTACTGAGTTTTGACAAAGGCAGCAAGAACCTACTCTAGGTAAAAACTATTTTCATTATAGTACTAAGATGTTATTTGCCTTCTTCACTGTGTTGACATTTGTACTAATTGTACAAAACCATGATCAGTAAAACACTAGACCAATGGCACAGACTGAAGCGGTGGCAGTGTATTAGTCAGCTTTCTGTCACTGTAACCAAAATACCTGACAAGAACACCTGAGAGGAAGAAGGTTTACTTGGGCTCATGGTTTCAGAGATTCAGTCCATAGTCAGCTGGCTCCACAGAAGCATCATCATAGTGGCCGGGTGTGACAGAGGAAAGCTGCTCAGCCACGAAGCTGGGAAGGGGAGGGGAGGAGGGACAGATATAGCCCAAGGCCACACCCCCAGTGACCTACTTCCTCCAGCCACACCCCACCTGCTTATACTTACCACTCATAATTCCATTCAAATTATTAGCCTATCAAATGGATTACTCCCCTAAAAATTCATACCCCTAGTCTAATTATTAGAAAAGCATCAACAAATCCAAGGTGAGAGACTGAAAAAAAAATACCTATCAGTCTTCTTCAAATTCTCAAGGTCAGAGCCGGGCATGGTGGTACACACTTGTAATCCCAGTACTTGGGAGGCTGAGACAGGAGGAACACAGGTTCACGGCCAGCCTCAGCAATTTAGTTAAGTCCTCCCCAACTTAGTGAGACCCATTTCAAAAGTAAAAGAATAAAATAGGGCTGGTGGTATAGCTCGAAGGTAGAATGCCCCTGGGTTCCATCCCCAGTACCCCCCCACACACAATTCTCAAGATCATAAAAAACAGGAAAAGACTAAGAAACTGTCACATACTAGAGGAGACATAACAATGAAATGCAACATAATATCCTGAACTGGATGCCAGAATCGAAAAACAAAGACCTTAGTGGAATAATTGGTGAAGTAAAAAAAGAAAAAATCAATAATTTAGTTCATTGTATCTCATTGATAGTAATTTCCGGTTTTCAATGTATCATGGTTTTGTAAGTTGTTAACATTAAAGCTGATGAAAGGCATTGATTGCACTTTCTGTACTATCTTTGCAACATTTCCACAAATGTAAAATTATTGCAAAATAAAGTTTTAAAGCATCTGTGGAAGCCAGGTGTGGTGGCACCCACTTGTAATCCCAGTACTTGGGAGGCTGAGACAGGATTGCAGGTTCATGGCCAGCCTCAGCTACTTAGTGAGGCCCTCAGCAACTTAGTGAGACCCTGTTTCAAAATAAAGAATAAAAATAGGGCTGGGGGTGTAGCTCGGAGGTAGAATGCCCCTGGGTTCAATCCCTAGTACCACCACAAAAAAAAATTATCTATGGAAAAAAATTGCTGGAAATGACCTACTAAATTGATTATATGACATAATTTTTAAACAAATGACTACGCCAAACATAGCCAGTGATTTTCCTAAAAAGCAAATCTGATTGCTACTTCCTGTTTAAAGTCTTCTAATGTTTCCTCTTACCATTAAGAAGAATTCAAATTCTTTAACATGGCCTATGAGACATAAGTCCATGTACAAATCTCTGGTACCTGTGAATATTCAAGATTACAAATAGTAATCTAAAAGGGAATTAAAGTTGTAGATGGTGCTAAAGTTCTTAATCAGCTGAACTTAGTTATCCTTGATTATCCAGGTGGGCCCATGTAATCAATGACTCGAAAGTAAAAAAGGGAGGCAGAATAGTCAGAGAGAGATGTGACTACAGAAGAAGCCTCAGAAAGATGCAAGGTTGCTGACATTGAACGGGGAGAAAGTGGGCCATGAGCCCAGGAATGAGGGCAACCTCTAGAAGCTGGAAAAAGCGAAGAAATAGATTCTACCGCAGAAACACTAGAAGGGAATCCAGCCCTGCAGAGACACCCTGATTTAGCCCAATTAGACTAACCTATGAATAATAAATTCACATGGCTTTATGAGAACAATTTGCAGTAATGTTATAGCAACAAATAGAAAATAAACACAATAAGCCTTCCTGATCTAACCCCTGCTCATCTCTCCTGCTTCAGAACTTGCCGCTGCTTTACAAGATGATTTTCAACAGGTATGCCTGAACACGTCTGTATACTCCAGGTCCTTCAAATGCCTCTGCCAAAGTACGGTCAATACCAATAAACAAAATTTAATTTTGCTACAACTAAGAATGTAACAGAATGCTGGGCTGGTGAGAAGATACTTCTTTCTCTCTCTCTCTCTCTCTCTCTCTCACTCACACACACACACACACACACACACACACACACACACACACACACACACACGAGGAAGAGGAGGAGAGAAGCAGCAGCAGCAGCCTCTGCAGCACAAGAGCTTTGCCCCAAGAGGCCCTAAAACAGGCTGATCTGGGCAGAATACAGTTTCATTTTAAGTTGCTTTTAAAGGCTTAATACATGCCTTCCTAAAACTTGTTTTTTTATACATATGTTCAAAGTTTAATTCTTTTTTTTTTTTTTTGCAGTACCGGGGATTGAATCCAGGGGTGTTCTACCTCCGTGGCCCTATTTTTTTTTTTATACTTTATTTTGAAACCGGGTCTCACGAAGTTGCGGAGGGCCTCACTAGGTAGAGAGAGAGA
>PVJS01040207.1:0-18544 GCA_004027185.1 Glis glis | reverse complement strand
TAGAATGCCCCTGGGTTCAATCCCCAGTACCGCAAAAATAAATAAATAAATAAATAAATAAATAATAAAATTTTAAAAAATAAAAAGGGCTGGGGGTATAGCTCAGAGGTAAAATGCCCCTGGGTTCACTCTCCAGTACCACACACACACACACACACACACACACACACACACACAGTCACAGAAACAGCCCAGATTTAAGGGTGGGGACTCCATAGGATGGCAAATACCAGAAAGTGTGGCATCTTTGGAGACTAGTTGCCACAATGGTCCCAAATGAATCACATACCTCTGGTGTGCAATATACGATCGCCTTCCCAGACCACCAAGGTTTCAGCCATTATGTCACCAGGCTTCAAATTCAGGACCTCAGCATCTAAATCCAGTCCAGGTGCAGACAAGGCCCCTCAGGTGTGGTTCCAAGGAGTTGGTTTCCCTGGTCTCAATGAAGATCTGTGACCTAAGAGACAAGTTATCTTCCCCACACCCAACACACAACAATGAGGCAGACACAAGATAACTGTAATAGGTTCTCCCATTCTGAAAGGAGGAGAAACTTGGACAGAGGGATTCTAAAATCAAGCCAAGCACATGTCACCAGCTCCTTCTTTGAGACCTGGTCCTGCCCACTGGAAGGGATTGTCCCTGGCTCTACACTCTTAATTATCTTTCCTTCTCATAAAAAATGACCAGTGTTTACAGCTAAATACCTGCTCAATTGCTTTCTGCTCATAGAAGAGGTCTCTTCATTTTGAATTGTCTAGTCTCTCTCAGTCCAACTTGATACAAGTACTTAAAAAAAATAATTGTGGATTTCTTATATATCAAATTATAATTTATAGCTGGGAATGGTGGCCCACTCCTGTAATTCCAGTACTTGGGAGGCTGAGACAGGAGGATTGAAGGTTCGAGGTCAGCCTCACCAACTTAGCAAGGCCCTCAGCAACTTAGTGAGACCCGGTTTCAAAACTAAAGAATAAAATCGGGCTGGGGATGTAGCTCAGAGGTAGAATGTTCCTAGGTTCAATCCCCACTACCACACACACAAAAAAATTATGTTACTCCACTAGAAAAAAGTCACAACTCCATTTATTTCCAATGAGGCCTTTCTCTAAGCCATCCCTGTCATCTAGCAGAGGGGATATGAGAGGTACACTCCTAAGATTCTCAAAAGCCCTTCTGTTTACCCAAAGGATCTACAAGATGTGACCTTAAATTTTCTCGAGGTATTGCCGAGTGTGGTGGCACACGTTTGTAATCCCAGTACTTGGAAAGCTGAGAAAGGAGGGTCGCAGGTTCAAAACCAGCCTCGGCAACTTATCGAGGCTCTCAGCAACCTAGTGAGACCCTATTTCCAAATAAGAAATAAAACCAGGCTGGGGGTGTAGCTCAGAGGTAGAATGCCTCTGGGTTCAATCCCCAATGCCACACAAAAAAAGTTTTTTCCCCCAGTTATTAACAAATGGTTTTACAGCCACACCCTTGGCTTCATCTTTACCTGAGACTACAATTTACTGGCAGTACCCTGGATTTTACCTTTGCCCTGAGGCCATTTCTTAACTGAGGGGTTTTTTGGGGGGGTTTTTGGTTTTTTGTTTTGTTTTTTTTGCTGGAACAATGGTACTGGGATCCTTATGTTTCCCAAACTCTGCTCAAACACCTTCTTTAGTTCACCTCTGTATTTTCCTATCATATAAGAGTTGGCTGGAAAAAGCTAGTGGGCACTCTCAGCGTTCTGCCTGGAAATCCTTAGCCAGATCCACAAGTTCATTCGGGCCCACATGGTTACAAGTGATGATCTCACTTAATTCTGTTGCCAGTGAATAGCTCAGGTCTTCTTTTCTCTGGAATTCAATACATTCCTTCACTGTCTTTCAGGATGTCCATAGTGTTCTCAAAGTTCCTCAGCCTCTGCCCACCAGGGTCCCAAAGCGAATGCTGCAGGTTTGGGGTTTTTCTTACAATAGCACACCACAGCAGCACAGTGGTACTGGCCTTCCAAAGATGCCCTGCTGAACAAGACCTCCTGGTATGTAAGCCTTGCATGGTCCCTTCACAGGGACGGGGCTGGCTGTGACTCATGCTAACAAATGAATGTGGTAGAAGTATGCTGCATACGTTTTGGGCACGCCCTGTGAGATAACCGGCAGCTTCCTCTTTCTCCCTTCTGAAATGCTCGCTTCTGGGAGACATGAACATCTTGTAAGAGGTCCAGCTACCCTACTGAAGAGAAAGGCCAGAGATAGCATGAGGAGAAGGAAAGGGCCAGCGCTCCCGCGTTCCCATCCAGCTCCATCCACCCCCTAGAATTCCCAGGTCTGAGAATTCCCAGGAAAGAGCAGCAGAAGAGAGATGCCAGCCAACGCCAGAGAACCCACAGACCCACAAGAGAGAATAAAATGGTGGTCATTTTAAACTACTAAACTCGGGGGCAGTTTGCTATGCAGCAATAGAAAACTGAAATGACTCGGAATCCAGTTGTATTTTATTTTTAATCCTTTAGATCATTGTCATCACTAGAATACAAATTATGAGTTCTCTATCATAAAAATGTGATTGTCAACTTTGCTGAAATTAAGACCAGAAGACTACTTTTAGAGAATAAATATATACTAATTAACGAATTATAATCGTCTTTGTTACTCATCCAAAGTGTAGCCCTCATGAGGGTAGCCCCTCATGTGCTTAATAATGATGAAATCCTGTCGCCTTCAATAGGTGCTCCCATTTGAAAAGGAGGAGAAACTTGAACAGAGCAATCCTAAAATCAACAGAACCCTGATGTGCTTAATAATAATAAAATTCAGCCAGGCATGGTGGCGCACGCTTGTAATCCCAGTACTTTGGGAGGCGGAGACTGGAGGATCCGGGTTCGCAGCCAGCCTCAGCTCTCTCTCTCTCTCTCTCTTTCTCACTGTCTCTCTCTCTCTCTCTCTCTCTCTCTCTCTCTCTACTTAGTGAGGCCCTCCGCAACTTCGTGAGACCCGGTTTCAAAATAAAGTATAAAAAATAGGGCCGGGGGTGTAGCGCAGAGGTAGAATGACCCTGAGTTCAATCCCCGGTGCCGCAAAAAAAATAATAATAATAATAAAATTCAGTTGTCTTCAATATTTGGCATACTTTCACTTAAAAACCATAACTTTGTATATATTTTCAATTTTTCATTTTGAAGGTAACCGTATCACTGATGAAGGCTAGAGCATATTTTATGCAAGTTGTATATGCGTGATGTGTAACTTTCATGTATTGAGGCATATGGTCTGGGGCCTCCCTTTTTTGTGTGTGTGGTACTGGGGATTGAGCCCAGGGGCATTCTACCTCCGAGCTACACCCCTAACCCTATTTTTTTTATTCTTTATTTTGAAACAGGGTCTCACTAAGATGTGGAGGGCCTCACTAAGTTACTGAGGCTGGCCATGAATCTGCAATCCTCCTGTCTCAGCCTCGCAAGTACTGGGATTAGAAGCGTGCGCCACCACACCCAGCTTGGGACCTCTCTTTATACTCTTCCCCAGGGATGGATATCACTAGAAGGAATCAAGGAGTCCAAAGGCCTCCAGCAGCCAGAAGAAAAGTTGGGCACTCGTTGTGCCAGAAGGAGCCCCTGGGCCGCCAGAAAAGACCAGAAAGGGGCATGAGACAGGCAGGATGCTGAGCAGCCCACCTGCCCCCTCGGTGGCACCAGCCACAGCTCCACTGGCCAACTCCAAGTGGCCTGGACTGGCCGAGGACCAGGTGAAGGGACACAATAGAGCTAGGCCCACCCCCAGAGCCGTCCCGAAGCTTGATCCTCCAGGACCAGGTCTGGAGCCATGCACAGTCCAGCCCCTGGAGACTTGCTGTTGATAAACAGCTGAGACCTATGCTTCCCACCTCCATCTGTTTTTCACGGTCTGGAATTTGTTTCCTTTCCCCCATACTCTCCTTCTAAGAACTACTTCTGAAACACCCTAATGTTATTGGAATGGGAGTACACAGCTATAATCCCAGCTACTCCAGAGGCTGAGGCAGGAGGATTGCAAATTCGAGGCCAGCCTGGGCAACTTAGTGAGATACTGCCTCAAAATAAAAGTACTGGGCATGGTGGTGCATACTTGTAAGCCCAGTACTTGGGAGGCTGAGACAGGAGGATCGCAGGTTTGAGGCCAGTCTCAACAATTTAGCAAGACCGTTTCAAAATAAAAAATAAAATAAGTCTGGGGGTGTATCTCAGAGGTAGAATGTCCCTGGGTTCAATCCCCAGTACCAAATAAATAAATATCCCCGGCAACATGCACACACCCCTAATCTCGTCTTAGCAAAATTGGGGTGGGTGTAAAGAATCTGTCCATGCTTTAATCAAAAGGGAAAGAGAGAAGGGGCTGGAGAGGTTGGGTTGAGGAGGTGGCAGCAACAGCTTCTGGTGGCCAGGAAAGTGGAGGCGTGTGCATGGCTAGGGGACACGTGTGCCTCAACACTGCAGGTCTCTGCAGGGAGATGATCTGAACCCTAAAACGGGCTCTGTCCTCAAAGCCTGGGGAGCCCCTGTGTGAGAGCCTTAGAACGTTTCCAGGTGAGCAGCTGGGGTGGTGACTGAACCCTGTGCCCGGGACCAGGCTCACAGCTCAGGCAAATTCCTTAATCCCTTTGTACCTCGGTTCCCTAGTGGATAAAAGGAGGATGCTGATGATGAAGATGATGATGATGGCCGGGCGTGGTGGCACACACTTGTAATCCCAGTATTGGGAGGCTGAGACCAGAGGATCCGGGTTCACGGCCAGCCTCAGCTACTTAGTGAGGCCCTCCGCAACTTAGTGAGACCCTGTTTCAAAATTAAGAATAAAAAATAGGGCCGGGAGGCCGGGCGTGGTGGTGCACGCTTGTAATCCCAGTACTTTGGGAGGCGGAGACCAGAGGATCCGGGTTCACGGCCAACCTCAGCGCGCTCGATCAATGGATCTCTCTCTCTCTCTCCTCTCTTTCTCTCTCTCTCTCTGTCTCTGTCTCTGTCTCTCTCTACCTAGCGAGGCCCTCTGCAACTTCATGAGACCCGGTTTCAAAAATAAAGCATAAAAAAAAATAGGGCCGGGGGTGTAGCGCGGAGGTAGAACGCCCCTGCGTTCAATCCCTGGTACCGCAAAAAAAAAAAAAAATGATGATGATAGAGCCCGCCCAATCTGGGCTGGGAGACCTCAATGAGAACCCCGGCTGAGGTGCTGAGGACAGAGGCTGGCCCGTGGGAAGGGCTGAGGCTGATGTTCCTGAGCAGAGAGAACAGGCAGGAAGCAGGCGGGCTCAAATGCGGGGTGCAGAGGGTGATTGCTACTGAAATGCAAGGGTGCTGGGGAGTATGCCGCCCTCCTCAGGCCAAAGGCTTCTGGGTCGCTGGCCAGGAGCAAAGGCACCTGCTCATCCTCAAAGCTACAGACACGGCTCTTTCCAGGCAGTCTCGGTCACCAGTAATGTTCATCAGCCACACACAGGAAGCAACTGTGACTTTGGATGCCCTGTCTCTGGTTTGTCCTGAGTTTCTTAGGAACCCTTTGTCTCCCCAGCCCTTGGACCCACCTCTATGGCACAGTGAACCCTGAGCTCAGACTTGAGACCTGAGACTGAGGACTGTGGTGTGACTGGGGCACATGCCTTCCCATCTCAGAGACTCAGGAGGCTGGATGAGACCATCTCCCTCCCGCACCACCTCCCAAGCCTGGCCCCAGATCAGAGCCTCATCCGGGCCCCACACCCTCTCAGTCCCGGACCACAGTAAGACGCCAAGGCGGCCCCTCCCCTTTATGCAGAGACTTCTCCCCCCCACCCCCAGGAAGCCCAGGGGACTTCCCAGTTGGGACCACCTCAAAGCCTCCAGCTGAGAATACTCAGTCCTGGGGTGAAGAACAAGAGCAAGAATTAGGAAGGCACAGCTGGGCATGGTGGCATGTTCCTGTAATCCCAGTACTTGGGAGGCTGAGACAGGAGGATCACAGGTTTGAGACCAGCCTCAGCAATTTAGCAAGACTCTCAGCAACTTAGTGAGAGACTGTTTCAAAAATAAAAAGTAGCCGGGCGTGGTGGCGCACACTTGTAATCCCAGTACTTTGGGAGGCGGAGACCGGAGGATCTGGGTTCGTGGCCAGCCTCAGCTTGCTCATGCGCTCTCTCTCTCTCTCTCTTCCTGTCTCTCTCTCTCTCCTCTCTCTCCTCCCTCTCTCTCTCTCTCTGTCTCTCTCTCCCTCTCTACTTAGTGAGGCCCTCCGCAACTTCATGAGACCCGGTTTCAAAATAAAGTATAAAAAAATAGGGCCGGGGGTGTAGTGT
The DNA here is from genome assembly GCA_004027185.1 of Glis glis. Classification (NCBI taxonomy): domain Eukaryota; kingdom Metazoa; phylum Chordata; class Mammalia; order Rodentia; family Gliridae; genus Glis; species Glis glis. The sequence goes on along the minus strand of PVJS01040207.1, from coordinate 12,250 downwards.
GGAGGTAGAACGCCCCTGCGTTCAATTCCCGGTACCGCAAAAATAAATAAATAAATAAAAATAAAAAATAAAAAGTACCAGGGGTGTAACTCAGAGCTAGAATGCCCCTGGGTTCCATCCCCAGTAACACACACATACACACACACACACACACACACACACACACACACACACTACATTACAAAGATATTAAGATAATCATGCCCAGGTAGCATCTTGTACTCACAGGGGTCAGGGGGGTGGGGAGGAGGTCAGGTGTCTTGAGGTCCTCAGTCAAGGCCAAAACCTGATTTAGCTACCTGAAGACAGGCCTGGCCTCCTCCCCAAGTCCCCCAAAAGATAGACACCTATGTAAAGGTTTGTGACTGGGCCTGTGCACAAGGCATTAGGTTTCTATGAGCAGATAGCTGAAGAACCACTGGTTACCTGCACTGGCTTTGAGGCCAGACTACCCCGACTGGAATCCCAAGTTTACCAGCTACCAGCCTTGTGGCTTTGTGTTAACCTCTTTGTGGCTCCATTCACCTGTCCGTTAAGAGGGTAGATAATAATACCTACCTCATGAAGTTGTTGTAAGGGTTAAATTACTTAATCTTTTTTATAGAGTTACCCAAAGCCCATATGTAGTAAATTTCCAATAAACACTCATTATAATTATTATGCCTGATCGTGTAGATCCACATCTCTAAGAGTAGATTCCAGTGCATCGATATAAAGGTACAAGGGGTCTTCATGTCTCTGATGATGAGGATGAACACATCTGGGTGTCTACTCTGTGTGTATGTCTCCGGGTGTCCGGTGATAATAAGAACCACTGGCATTGATTGCTTTCTTATTGCATTAGGCAAAACTCTGGGGTTCTACAGGTATTCACATGGACACACACAGACACACCTCGACCCTGCTCAGGGTGACACTGCCTAAGTGAACTGCCCAGCCCCACCACACTGAGGGTAGGCAGTGACTGTACCATCACCCCGCCTTCTTCCAGGTCCCCCGCTGACTTGAACTGTCTGCATCATCTTTCCTCCAATAGGAAGGGCCCATGAGGAGCCTGGACCAAAACCAGCCAATCACAGCCTTACTTTAAACCCTTGAAAGGTTTGCTCTTGCTTTGGCCCTAAGCTAAGTACCTCTTCTGCAGAGCCTTTGAGCTCAGGATGGCTCCCTACTGGGCCAGCCCATCTTTTCACAGTATGCACCTTTTTTTTTTCTTTTGAGTGGCAGGTGACTCACCTGGCATCCTCCCTGGAAAGGACAGAGTTTAAACCAGCAAGTGATTTCCGCTTTGGACAAGCCTCCACAGTGTACCTGTTATGCTTCCTTTGGTTCCATTATCCAGTGTTGGTAACATTTCAAGCTTATAAGGATGATATATGAAAAGTGATAACGTGCTTTTCTCTTTTGCCTTGATGGTACCCCATGACCTTCGCCTTCATTGGCCTGAAGCATCCATCTCTGCCTAATGAGAGACTAGGATTTGATACGGACCAAAAAATGTCATAACATTTGGCATGGGATTTGCAAAATAAGATTATGCTGCAAGTCAAAAGTCTGCTAAACCGAGAAATGCTCTAGGGAGCAATTTTTTTTGGATTCCTGCATCTCTCTCCTTGGGTGTGACTGTGAAGTTTTATGTAATGGATGCCCAGGCCAAAAGAGAAAGAGTTTCAACCTTCTTCTTCCCACCAGGGTTGATGAGAAGGGGTCTAAGAGGAAACAAACAAGGCAGGTGGGGCCAGGCAGTCGCATTAGGCCAGTCACCCCTCTCAGGAGAGAGGGGCCCTCATCCGTGACAAGCCTTGGAACTCGGAGAAGAAGCACATCTCAGGTTGCTCCAGACCGACTCAGCCTCGGCCGGCAACAACAGCTCTCCAGAGTAAAGCAGAGGAACCTCAGAAATTCAGCTTTCAAGCCACATGGTGGTGCGCACCTGTAATTCCAGTACTCGGTAGGCTGAGACAGGAAGATGGCAGGTTCGAGGCTAGCCTCAGCAACTTAGTGAGACCTTGTTTCAAAATAAAAAGTGAAAAGGCCTAGTGAGACCCTGTTTCCAAAAAATAAAGGAGGGTGGTTTGGGGTATAGCTCAGGGGTGGAATGCCTCTGTGTTCAATCCCCAGTACCAAAAAATAAAAAAGAAGTCCAGCTTTCACAAGCCTGCCCAAGCTCCCCATGGGGCCTGGCTGCTGAGCTGTGAGCTAGCAGGCCTGGTGGACACAGTGGCACTGCAAGGGGACTCTACAGGACAGGAGGGGTCTAGGGTCAGTGCGGCTCGGTCCAGCCCAGGAGGAATGGGACCATGAGTTACGTAAACTCAGCTTTAAGGGCCATCAGTGGGGGGCGGGGGTGGGGGGACACGACAGCCCATGCTGGGAAATCGACAGACACCACACCCCAGGATCCCACTCCTTCCCCCTGCAGATGTCACACAGCTGCCCTTGTCTGTCCACACACCCTAACACCATTTCAGTGGGAGAAGCTGGGGAAGGTAATCTGAGATGGAAGCACTTTTATGCAAGAGAAATCAAGATTGCTTAACAAGGCGGGCTAAACGTCTGGTCCCATGACATTTAAATCAAGTTGAACATTTCATTGTTTTTGTCACTAATCATCATGTGGGGAGTTGAGATAAAGGCCAGATTAGTAATAGACTAATTAAGAAATAAGGAAATGCCTCTTTTTTTTTCAACACAAATGAATTGAAGTGTGCATTGAATCTTCAACCCTGTTCTACACATGTGCACCACTGCCCGGCTGAAATACCAGCTGGCCATTCCACCTGAAGACAAGGACCCAACAGAGGACAAGTCCTAGCCTTCTGGATCCCAAACTGCCTCCCTCAGGAGAGGTGGGACACAGTGGTTTCAGAAAATGACATGATGGCCGGGCGTGGTGGCGCACACTTGTAATCCCAGTACTTTGGGAGGTGGAGACTGGAGGATCCGGGTTCGCGGCCAGCCTCAGCTCTCGCTCTGTCTCTCTCTCTCCTTAGTGAGGCCCTCCGCAACCTCGTGAGACCCGGTTTCAAAATAAAGCATAAAAAATAGGGCTGGGGGCGTAGCGTGGAGGTAGAGCGCCTCTGCGTTCAATCCCCGGTACCGCAAAAAAAAAAAAAAAATGACATGATGACCCTTCCACCCAAGTGTTCACATCAGTCCACCCATCCCCTCCCTCCTAGCTGATTTGTGTTGAGAAACAAAGTTTATTCTCTTTCCAAGCCCCTCTATTCCTGGGCATCTTGGATCCTTCCTTCCATGACCCCTTCCTGCCCAGGAAGGTGGGAATGTAGGGTGTGAATTAAGGAGCTGGTCTGAGTCCTACACTTTGAGTCAGGCAGGAGGGCCCAGGTGGAGATGAGCACATATAGAGTAGGATGCTGCCACCTGCTGCCGCCACAAGGAGAAACAGCCGGGGCCGGCAACCAGATTCCATTCTCTTCTGGAGGAACCACACTGGGATGTCTTGCCCCTGAATGATTCATCTGCCCTTCTCCAGTGGGTCTTCTGGACTATCTCCACCTTTGGTCATCTGGCATGAAGGTTGGAAAAAACTCGTCACCCCATATTTTGGGGCAATTTTATAGTTGTATTTGACAATCAGCAGTAAGTTCTCATCCACATGGACTCTTTAGATTTTTGAAAGTGGTAAGGAGGACACAGGTTACCAAAGTATAGAGATGGTTTGGTGACTCTTCAGCCTCACTGTGTTTCCTAGACAACCGCACGTGGATACGATATGGGACATTCCTTATTCCTTTGGCCCAGACATCTTTGTAAAGCCTGGTATCAATGCACACATCTGGAGTCCTTTTTTAAAATGTGCATTTATTGGTGCATTATAGTCTCATATCATAATGTAAATCATGTTGACAGTGACATACATGCACACAGCTCCCCCCGCCACGCTTCCCCATTCCCCCACTTCCCAATACAGAGTACTGAGATTGATGTTGGTATATTCTCATATGTACACATAGTCGATGGTAGTATTTCCATTAATGAACCTCAGTCTTTCCCCTTCCCTTCCCTTAGACCACCTGCCTGGCTCCACTGAGGCTTCTCCTCCATTGTCTGGAGTCCCTCTGGTATCCCAATTACTCCCTAGCTTGCACATATTAGAGAAAACAAATGACCCTTCACTTTCTGTGATTGGCTGATCTCACTTAACATAATGTTCTCCAGGTCCTTCCATTTTCTTGTAAATGACATAATTTTGTTCTTCTTTATTGCTGAGTAGAATTCCATTGTGTGTATTTACCACAGTTTTGTAATCCATTCATCTGTTGATGGACACCTAGGTTGGTTCCATAATTTGGCTATTGTGAATCATGCTGCTGTGAACATGGGTATGCATATATTACTGTAGTTCTCTGGTTTCAACCCCTTTGGAAAGATACCCAGGAGTGATATAGCCAGATCATATGGTGGATCCATTCCCAGGTTTCTGAGGAATCTCCACGCTGATCTCCATAGCAGCTGAACTAGTTTGCAATCCCACCAACAGTGCAGAAGAGTTCCTATTTCCCCACATCCTTGCCAACATTTATTGTTATTTGACTTCTTGATTATTGCCATTCTAATTGGGTGTTAGATGGAATCTTGGTGTAGTTTTGATTTGCATCTCCCTGATTGCTTATGATGTTGAACATTTTTTCATATATCTATCGGCCATTTGTATCTCTTCTTTTGTGAGGTGTCTATTCAATTCAGTTGCCCATTTCTTGATTGGGTTATTTGTTTTTTAGTGTAAAGTCTTTTATGTTCTTTGTATATTCTAGATATTGGTCCTCTGTCTGAGGGATAGCTGGCAAAGATCTTCTCCCATTCCGTAGGCTTTCTCTTTAGACTCTTGATGGTTTCCTTTGATGTGCAGAAACTTTTTAGTTTAATGCCATCCCATTTATTAATTCTTGTTTTAATTTCCTGGGCTTGGGGGTCTTGAGGAAGTTTCTACCTGTGCTTATACGTTGGAGTGTTGAACCTATGCCTTCTTCTAGTATATCTAGAAGACCCCCCAAAAAAAACTCAACAAAAAGACTACTAGAGCTGGTTAACAAATTCAGCCAACTAACGGGATACAAAATCAACCTAAAAAATCAGTAGCTTTTCTATATGCCAACCTTGAATCCACTGAGAAAGAAATCCAGAAAACAATTCCATTCACAATAACCTCAAAACCAATCAAATATCTAGGAATAAACCTAACCAAAGAGGTAAAAGACTTCTACAATGAAAATTATAAAACACTAAAGAAAAAAATTGAAGAAGATCTTAGAAGATGGAAAGATCTCCCTTGCTCCTGGATAGGCAGAATAAATATTAACAAAATGAGCCGGGTCTGGTGGTGCACGCTTGTAATCCCAGTACTTGGGAGGCTGAGACCAGAGGATCTGGGCTCACGGCCAGCCTCGGCTACTTAGTGAGGCCCTCCGCAACTTAGTGAGACCCTGTTTCAAAATAACAAAAAGTAGGGCTGGGGGTGTAGCTTGGAGGTAGAATGCCCCTGGGTTCAATCCCCAGTACCGAGAAAAAAAAAATATATATATATATATATATATTAACAAAATGGCCATTTACTAAAAAGTGATCTACGAGTCAATGCAATCCCTATCAAAATACCAATATCATTCTTCACAGACTTAGAAAAATCAGTCATTAATTTCATATGGAGAAACAAAAGACCCAGAATAGTCAAAGCAATTCTCAGCAATAAGAACCATGCAGGTGGCATCACAATTCCTGACTTCAAATTATACTACAAGCCAGGCCTGGTGGCGCATGCTTGTAATCCCAGTACTTGGGAGGCTGAGATCAGAGGATCCGGGTTCATGGCCACTCTCAGCTACTTAGTGAGGCCCTCTGCAACTTAGTGAGACCCTGTTTCAAAATAAAGAATAAAAATAGGGATGGGGGTGTATCTCAGAGGTAGAATGGTCCTGGGTTCAATCCCCAGTACCGAAAAAAAAATTATACTACAGAGTTATAGTAATAAAAACAGCATGGTGTTGGCACAAAAATAGACACAAAGACCAATGGAACAGAATAGAAGATACAGAAACAAATCCACAAACTTACAGCCAATTGATCTTTGACAAAGGTGCCAGACACATACATTGGAGAAAAGACAGTCTCTTTAACAAATGGTGTTGGGAAAACTGGTTATCCATCTGTAGAAAAATGGAACTAAATCCTTACCTCTCACCCTGCACAAGACTCAACTCGAGATGGATCAAGACCTGGAAGTGAGACCAGAGACTGTGAAATTACTAGAGGAGGGCATAGGTTCAACACTCCAACATATTTTTTGTTTTTGAGACAGAGTCTCGCTAAGTTGCTGAGAGTCTTGCTACATTGCGGAGGCTGTCCTCTAACCTGCGATCGCCCTGTCTCCACTTCCCAAGTACTGAGATTGCTGGTGTGCGCCACCACGCTCAGCTGAGGGGCAGGCTTCCTAAAGCTCACTCCGTGGATGCACTTGTGAATGCTGATGGTGTATTCTCGGGCCACGACGTCATTCATGGCAGAACGGCCCTGCCTCTTCTCACCATCCTTCTTTGTGGGAGCCACTTTGTGAGCCCAGATTGGAAAGACATCATCCCATTTTAAGGATGAGGAAACTGATATCCAAGAAAGAACAGCATTCAGCCTGAAGTCACATGACTGGGGATGGCTTGAGGGCAATGCTCCATCTCCTTCTTCCCAGCCAATAGCTGCGCCTCACCGCCCCATTCCTACCGCTGTGCTCAGAACAGGTTCTGGCCATGAATAAGGTTCACAGGGCCATTCCCAGCATCCAGGAGGTGGTATGAGGGGACAACAGGCATGTACCTCCTCCTGCAGGGACCAAGGCTCCATGCAATAGTAATGACCCTGGAGTTGCCTCGGAGCCTGACATGTATACAGTGACCCCTCTTCCTAAAGATGCACACCTGATACAAACAGGATATTTCAAGGGCTTTGGCACCATTTTATGAAATTCAACAGGACAGGCTGGCTGCCAGGGATTCGCTGAGCGGCACCTCTCCTGATTACCCACTAGGCCCATCTTGGTCCCTGTACAGAGTTCTGAGTCTTATGGCCTCGCTAGCTCCCCAGCCTCGAGTCTGGATTCTTGCCACCTGGTAGGCAGGACTCCTGAGTCACAGGCTGTCCCCTAGAACTATCCAGGTTCCCCACACTGACCTCATGCCCTGGGACCCTGCACCTAAGCTAACAGACAAGGGCATCCAGACTGTAGGCAGTCTTCCCTAGCCTTGTCCTGGGTCCCTGTGAGCAAGTCAGCGCCCCAGACCTTTTCCCAGCAGGAAGAGTCCACTTCCACAGGCTGGCTCTCTCAGCTACTTGTCCTTCCCAGGGTAACTGCCGGGGCTGGGGTCTGGGGATGACTGTCCTCCAAAGGCCCCATCCTCAGTAGCCACACCACCCTCGGTTCTGCCTCCCAATCACACCATTAATGAAAACATCTGTGAAGTGGATGAGAGGCAAACCACAAAGCCATGAAAAAAACAATTATCGAGAAAGACTATTTAACTGATCTCAGATGAACAAGACTCTCCAGGCTAAAACGAGATCACACTGAGAAATGCATGGCTTAAGAAAAAGTTGAAATCTCTGTACATCAAAAATGTCCCAACATTAAAAGCAAGCAGGACTCAAGGGAAAAGTTTTTGCAACACCAAGGGTGACACGCTTACCACATTTTTTCCATGAATTGTCTTTTGATGTCCTTGTTGATTTTCTGTTAGGAGTATTAGGTTGTTGGTTTGTTTATATGTTAAACAGAAAAGGGCTATTTTGAACCCTCTGAATTTTGAGACTGTCGATGTATTGCCTATTGAATTAAAAAATAAAAAATGATGTTTTAAATATAAATCAAATATTTTAATTGATGCCATGTGAACAATTAATGAATGAAAATTTGTTACTAGAAAAAAAAAATTCTGCCACAGCCCTCAGCCCAGACAGGGGAAAGGCAGAGCTGTAAAGTTGACTAAGTGTCCTTGGCAGTCCCATCCCCTGCTCTCTGCTTCACTGTCTCACAGACAGCACCCTGGCTCCCAAAGGCCCCTGCAGTCTCCTCCTCTTGCCCATCACCACCTGCTCTCCGAGGGATGGTGATGAACCCCCCATGCTACAGGGCTGTGGATGTCTCGAGGAACTGCCATCTAGGAAGCACTGAAAAGCAGGAACAGACCTATGGGCTTTGAGTTCAGACGCCGCTTTATACTGACACTGACACTACGGGCCATGCCCAACTTTAAGCAAGTCCCAGCGTGGCGCTGCTGTGGGCTATGAAGAGGGCTTAAAGGTTTGCGGGTGGCTATGTTGTTATTTGATGAGAATCTAGAAGGGCTAAGTCCTGGCCTAGGGCCCATGGATGAGTCCTTACATCCAAAACAGGTGGCAAAAGAGCCAGCTCCCAAAGGAGCCATTTCCCATACTGCGAGAACAGCCCAAGTACACCTGGGGACCATTTCTGTGGGCCCCCGCGAAGATGTCCTGTGGTCAGCAGGCAGGCAGATGGGCAGATGGTGGGGACCATCTTGTCTCCTGCTGGGGCACCCAGAACTCCAGACTTTCCTCTCTGCCTCCTAGTTCTTCCAAACCAGGCCTTCGCTTGGCCCAAACAGTCTGCAGGTCAGAAAGGTGCCTCTTCTCTGCCCAGCCCCTATGGCCTACACCGACCTGCAGGGAGCAGCTCTCTGCCTTTCCCCACGCGTTTTGCGCCAGGTGATTTGGGACACTGTTAAAGCTACAGAGAGGCCCCGGTTGCCTTGCAGGCTGTGGGTGAAATCCCAGTGGCTGGGCCTGTGCCTGGCTCTACCCAGCCCTGTGCTAAGGGGAGCCTTCTAGGACTTGCCACAGCGCCACCGTGTGGTAGAAGGTTGTCTGCACAGCCAGGCTCAGCCACGAAGCCAGGCCCGAAGAACTAGTACATTGGTGGGTGGCTGGGTCCTCCCTCCACCCCAGGAAAGCTCCTGTGTCAGGCAGTCTGTCACTCCCATCGCCTCTGTTTCGCAGATATCTGAGCTTGGGCAATTACATAATCTTCCTGAGCCTCAGTGAGCTGTCTAAAAATGGGAGCAATAAGCCGGGCGTGGTGGTGCATGCTTGTAATCCCAGTACTTGGGAGGCTGCGACAAGGAGGATCCGGGTTCACAGCCAGCCTCAGCTACTTAGTGAGGCCCTCTGCAACTTAGTGAGACCCTGTTTCAAAATAAAGAATATTGGGGTGTAGCTCAGAGGTGGAATGCCCCTGGATTCAATCCCCAGTACCATGAATGAATGAATGAATAAATAAATAAGTAGGTACTTTTTGCTGGGAAAAAAAAACCAAAAAACAAAATAAAGAATAAAAAATAGGGCTGGGGGTGGAGCTCAGAGGTAGAATGCCCCTGGGTTCAATCCCCAGTACCGCAAAAAAAAAAAAAAAAAAAAAGGAGTAATAAAAAGGGTTGAGGAGAGTGGGATGTGGTGGTGCACACCTGTAATCCCAGTACTTGGGAGACTGAGACTGGAGTATGGGAGGTTGAAGGCCAGCTTCAGCAACTTGACAAGGCCCTCAGCAACTTGGTGAGACCCTGTTTCAAAATAAAGAATAAAATAGGGGTGAGGGTGTAGCTCAGAGGTAGATTGAACCCCTGGGTTCTAGTCCCAGTACCCACCAACACACACACACACACGAATTGAGGAATACATTAGGTAGTACAGGACATAGAGTGGCAGTTGGCTCATTGCAGGTGTTCAAGAAACAATGGTCTCCATTCCCTTCCATCTGCTCTGGGTGACTGGGAAATCCCCGGCTGCCCAAAGGCAGGGCCAAGGGGACACCACAAACCAAAGCCTAGGATGAGAAACTTTTCTCCCTCAGCTCCTGCAAGAAATCATCCCTAGCTACCTCATCAGCCACCACTTGCCTCTCAGAACCCCTTCAGTTTAGGACAAGTCAAGCTGGTTTGCCAGGGACTGAGGGACATCCTGGAACACGCGACCTTCCGTGCTAGCGTTGCACAAGTTGGTCACCCCTCCACGCCGTTCCTCACAGTCCAGGGCTTCGTAAGCACAGCTAGCAGAACGTCTGGGGCCGTGCAGGCAGGTGAGTCTCATGAACACCAGTGTTTGCCAGCCACGGCTCCAGCACTCTGTTGTGCTTCTCCACTGGCATCTACTGTGAGCGTTACGCTTCATCAGTGAGCCACCCGAGGCGTGGCACAGCACACGCTCAGTGACGAAACCTGGGGAAGACTCCAAAGAACAGTCTAAACATTTCGCTCCAGATCCAATCTGCAAAGTAGACCAGCAGCGACTGGGCGCCTGTTCTGTACTCCCTTTAAGGTCTGTACCGTGTACTTCTGTACCATCCTTCCATTCGTTCACTAAATACGTGCTGTGTACCCACTGCTTAGCACAGTAGGGGCTTTTGTCCCAGTGATGGGAGATAAAACATTAACACCTATATAAACATGATAATTTTAGATAGTTGTAAATATTATAAGCAAGAGCTAAACAGGGTGATGTGATGGGGAGGGAGCGTGTTCAACGACATCTCTGAGGAGGTGATATTTGACTGAGCCCTGAAGGGTGCATAGTTTGCCACCCTAAGATTTGGGGGAAGGTGTGGCCATCGCAAAGGCCCCGAGGCAGGAACAAGGAGCAGAAGGACAAGAGTGGCTGGAGCACAGTGAGCCGGGACAGGGTGACAGGAGCTGAGGTAGATGGGGGCCAGCTCAGACATCGGGGCCCTCAGGACCACTGCAGGCCTTGGCATTTTATTCTACACACAAGGGAAAGCCATGAAATGACAGGAGCTGATCTGTGTCATTAAAGGCTCATTTGGGCTTCAATTTGGAGAAGGAACTGGAGAGGGGCTGGAAGGGGAAGGAGGGATTAGTCTCCTGTAAGCCAGGTGCAGTGACGCACACCTGTAATCCCAGTACTTGGAAGGCTGAGACAGGAGGATTCCAGGTTCGAGACCAGGCTCAGAAACTTAGCGAGACTCTCAGCAACTTAGTGAAATCCTATTTCCAAACAAAAAAATAAAAAGGGCTGGGGGTGTAGCTCAGAGGTAGAATACCCCTGGGTTCGATCCCAGTACCACAAAAGAAAAAAAAAAAAGTCCTATCACATCCTGCAGCATCCAAAGAGAGTGTGACAGAAACTGCAGATGGAGAGAAAAGCAAGGACACACTGGAGAGAGGAGTGGGACTTGCTGAGGGATCCACGAGGCGCGGTGGGGAGCGGGGAGCGGAAGGGCACAGTCAAGGCTGCCTCCTAAGCTTTGCAGTTAGAACCCAGGCTGTGGATCGAAGGCCGGTTTTATGTGATGGGAAGGATTAGGGCAGGTGTAGAAAAGGAAAAAGCAAGAGCGGTGTTTCCAATGGGCGGAGTTCCAGCTGCCTATGAATCCTCCTGGTAGAAATGGCACGCGTACCCCGAGAGGGCTGGCTTTGTACTCAGGACAGGGAAGGACATGATGGCTTATCCCCAGGCCACTTTGACAGATTGGAAGATTACAGCTTTTTAGTTTAGCCAGAAAGAATGCTGCCTTTCCTTCTGAAAGGAATTCTCATTAAGAAATTGGAAAAATTGACCATCAAAGTAAAATACCATGTTGCACAACAACTATATTATTTAAGATTCCTTTTGACTACAAGTGACAGACTCTCACTTGTAACTAGCTAATATAGAAGGGCAATATTTTTCGCTCACACACTGAAGCCCCAGAAAGCACCTGGGAAGTTAATCTTAAGAATCAGAAGCCAGGCGTGGTGGTGCATGCTTGTAATCCCAGTACTTGGGAGGCTGAGACTGGAGGATCCGGGTTCGCGGCCAGCCTCGGCTACTTAGTGAGGCCCTCTGCAATTTAGTGAGACCCTGTTTCAAAATAAAGAATAAAAAATAGGGCTGGGGGTGGCGCTCGGAGGTAGAATGCCCCTGGGTTCAATCCCCAGAACCCCCCCAAAAAGGGGGCAGCCAATGTTGCCATGGAGGAACAAGGGCTCCAGATGGGCAGTCTTCTGATTTTTTCATTAGAGATGAGAAATCTGAGCATTTGCCGGGCGTGGTGGCGCACGCTTGTAATCCCAGTGCTTTGGGAGGCGGAAACCAGAGGATCTGGGTTTGCGGCCAGCCTCAGCGCTCTCTCTCTCTCTCTCTCTCTCTCTCTCCCTCTCTCTCTCTCTCTCCCTCTCTTCTTAGTGAGGCCCTCCGCAACTTCGTGAGACTCGGTTTCAAAATAAAGTATAAAAAA
>PVJS01040206.1:0-18544 GCA_004027185.1 Glis glis | reverse complement strand
GAACCCGGATCCTCCGGTCTCCGCCTCCCAAAGTACTGGGATTACAAGCATGTGCCACCACACCTGGCTGACCCTGATATTTTAACTGTCTTTGTGCCTGCTTCTCGCCATCTGTAAATGAGAGCATTGACTCACTGCATCCTAGTTTTATGTAATGGAACTCTGGTGCCACCAAAGTGTGGTTCAGAAAGTGATTTCATAGTTTGGAAGATGATTGGGCATAATAGAAACAGTCAATTAAAATTACTCAAATGTGTCTACACTTCATCTCATTAACAGTTAGTATTATAGAGTGTGTCATTAGAGAACTTTCTCTAGCCTTCCATCCCTCTTTCCTCCCTCTAGCTGTCCTTTAGGAAAACAGCTTGGGGCCCCCACTTGTTCACATTCTGAACAAAAGCATGCTCCTTCCATGTGGTAACAAAAAGTAAGAAAGAAGCAATGGTGTTTGAAAAGGATCAACATATATTTGGAGGGAGCCTCAGGGTAGAATCAAGGCCCTTCAATAAAAATACACTGAATCAGAAATATGGATACATGAAATAGTCACCTGTCCTCCTCACAGCTTACAGTTTGATTGGAGCTGTTTAATTCCCCGTTGGTTTGCAGTTTAATTCCCCAATTAAACTGGAGAAGTAAATATTTATCTTCATCCAAGATGTGCATTACCAGCTTCCTGATTTTTCCCCCCTTTTGGCTCTTTGTATCTTATCAATTATTTTTGTTGGTCTCCATCACGGATGGAATTTTTCGCTGTTAATTTCTCAGAACTAAATCCATTCATGGGAAATTCAGAAAAGTGAAAATACATTTCATGCCATAGAATAGGAAATAACAAAACAAAAGAAGTAGAGGGATCCGGGACCAGCCCATAGGACCAGTTTAGTTCTCAACTGGTTCTCTAGGACCTGTACCACGAAGTCCTTTAGCATTATTAGTTCTTCAAACTTCATCTTGTCAGAGTTCTGCCACAAAAGAATGACTGCTAGCTGCCGGGTTGCATACCTGTGCTGCGTGTGACCACCTCTGCACGTGGGAGCCTGCGTCTGCGCTCTGCACTACAAAGTCAAGGGATTCACTAGTGGAAAAGTACCAGTGGACAGGCATTCGTGTGCAGAACTGAGTGGTGGCTCAGGACTCTCCGGGCTCCCTCTGCTGCTCTTCTCCTCCATCATGTTGACTGCTGATGCCAAGCAACGAGCTGGACACTGGTTCATCCCAGCACTCTGCGAGTCCTCCACGTGGTGACGTCCTGTTTGCACCATTGATAACTTCTGCCAGTGGGTGAGCATTGCTCAGGAAAGCATGTGCAGCGACCTTCCAGGCATCCCCAGATCTCTTTACGGCCTTCAAAAGCTGGTGCAGGACTCCCAGAACTCATCCCTCTTGCATAATTGTCCATCTGTCATGGGATAATCACTCTTCCACTTTTGTTTCTCCTTTTTCAAAAAGTGGTACTAACTATAGTAACTCCAGAGCCCTTGGAGTCTTTTTTTTTTTTTTTTTTTTGGTATTGGGAATTAAATTCAGGGACATTCTACCTCTGAGCTACACACCCCAGCCCTATTTTATTTTTCATTTTGAAACAGGGTCTCACTAAGTTGCTGAAGGTCTCGCTACATTGCTGAGGGTGGTTTTGATGCTGTGATCCTCTTGTCTTTGCTGCTCAAGTCCTGGGATTATAGGCATGCGCCACCACGCCGGCTTGCCCTCTGAGTTCTTATTGAGGCATCCTGTGGACTTGTGCCAGGCACCTGCACCCCATCCACGGCCAACATGACCCACCTCTGGTCCCTTGTCCAGGAGCACTGCTGCTGAGTTCTGCACAGTCACATCACCCTACCAGCCCACCACAGCACAGCCCCTTGTTGATTTTTAATTTTCACATTTATTGAGTGTTTACTGCATGTTATGTACTGATAAGTGATCTCCGCATACCATCTCATTCAATCTTCCAAAATAACTGTGCTACACATACCTCTCATCCCCACTTAATACACGAGAAAGATGAGGCGCAGGGAGATACTGTCACTTGCCCCCAACCCTTCAACTAGAAAGTGGCAGAACTCGGGATAGATCTACTGCTCAGATATTTGGTAGAATGAATTGAGGTAAGGGAATAAATATCAAAAGAAAGCGATCAAAGGACACTCCCTACAAATGAACCAAAGGACGGTGGCATGACTCACTCCCAGAGGTAGGAGCTACCAGGGGACAAGGAGCTCCCCCAGCTTGCAGCTGTTCCATGACTAAAGTGTGACTGACCAGGAGTCCTGGGGAAAGGGTGTGGGGTGACCTGAAGCAGCCTGGGCTAGAGCTGTGCCTCACCTCTTCCTAAGGATCCTGGACAAGTTACTTGGCCTGTGTGACCTCCAACAAAACAGGAGTGTAACTTTTGTACAAGCTTAATGAGGTGGGCTCTTTTGTTAAGTGTAAGACATCACGAAACTTCTATCTGTTCTGTAGCCTCTTCTGCTGATGGGGTCAGACCTGGCTGAGCCACTAGGAAAGCAAAAGACATTCTGAGAAGCGTTTCAGCTCAGTTCTTCCCAAACTGCTAGCTGTGTGGGTGGCCCTCGGGAGTCAGCTGGAAGGTAGTGGAGATTAGGGAGGACTAGTTTATCCTCTTACCCAAAGCTATTGTCCTGGTAAGAGGAGGATTTATGTGCCTTTCCTCAGGATTGACACAGCGTGACACCATCAGATGAATTTTTATCTAGGGCATTGCAAAACATCATACACATGCATCTAACTAAAGAAAAGCGCCTGTAAAGATTTTAATATTTGGCTTCTAAGCATGGAAAATGTGTGTGCATTATGTATAAAATGTAAATTTTTGCAAATTTGAAAATCCTATTTTCATCAGACAAGTAAAATGGTTCTGGTTTGCTTTAAGTAAGCTTCCTTTGTAACTATTAGTTACTGTGAGGAAATGTGCTTTCTTTCCTTCCTCCCCCCCGCCCCCACACACAAACAAAATTACTTTGCTTAGAGTACTTAGCACAGAGTTTCTCAAGAACTAAACCCTGTCTGGTATTTTGCTTCAGAAACTGTATAATATTTATAGTGACAGCATTTTTTTTAACCTCTTTGCTTTTCTTCTTGACTTCCAGTTACTCCTTGTGGACCTTCTTCAACATCTCTCTGTAATACTAATAAAATGCAGGGCTGAGAAAATTGCCTCGGCAACTCTTCCGAATGAGTTAGCTAGAGGTTTGTGGGTTGTTGAGGAAAACTCCTTCCTGTTCTATAAGATTCTTTTCACTGTTAGGATGAATTTGATTGGGAAAGCTATCCCAATTTTCAAAATACAGGGTATCATGTTTCGGTCCTTTGATGTGATACACCATGGAAACTGCCATTTCTCCTCTCCATGGAGAAATGACCTAAACCCTCGTCTCTCATTCTCTATTTGAAAATCACTAGGCCAAAATCTATAGGAAATTCTATCCACTCACTTTCCCCCTCTTCAAATAAATAGCTGTTTCGAGATTATCTCTACTCTCACTGGCGAAAGCAGAATTCCAATTTTGAAAGGTGGTACTCCTTCCTGCTAGACGCGACTGTGTTGGAAGACCCAGGAGGGTCTTTCCACCAGGTAAGAAATAAGTCCCCTGCCGTGCATCCAGGGAGGCTGAGGAGACATTGCATCTTCTGTTAGAGTACAGAATTCAATTGCTTCTTTCGGAGGCAGAATTGGGAGTGGGAAGAGACGCTAGGGTTCCGGGCTGTCTTTGAGCCCCTGTGGAGTATTACAGTTACCCATATCTACCAGAATTTCCACATCTGTGATGTGCATTGAACCCCAGGGCTCCTGATAAGGTCCCTTCACCCTTCAGTCACCCTGAGATTATGCTCATATTCTGGAAGGCTGTGACCACTAGCCCCAGGTACAATTTAAAGAGCTTCTCTGTTCGACTTCTGTCATTCCCAAAGCTCCTGATAAGTAAACTTGTCTCCACCCACGTTCTATTGGTCGGCTACACAAAGCAGGCTCTAGGACTTATGGACTTTAGGTCTCTGTTGGGGGCCCCCTAGCAGGGTTCAGGAAATGGTAGGTGCTAGCACTCTTACTGCCAGCATCCCAGCATTCTCAGACCTTCTGCATGCATCTTGGTCCCAGCTTAGCTCTTGGCCACCGTGCAAAGGTTCCTAGGAGCTGTTTCATCTTTACTTTCTCTCTGACATTACCTTAGGCCCTTCCCAATCCTTTCCTGAATTCCTTCCTTCCTTCTCTCCCTCCCTCCCCTCCCCTCTCTTTCTCTCTCTCTCCATCTCATTTCTTGTTGAACCCAGGGGCATTCTACCTCCAAGAGATACCCCAGCCATTTTTATTTATTTTTGTATTTTGAAACAGAGTCTTGTTGAGTTGCTGAGGGTCTTGCCAAGTTGCTGACGCTGGTCTTGAACCTGCAACCCTCCTGTCTCTGCCTCCCGAGTACTGGGATTACAGGCACGTGCCACCACGCCTGGCTCTTGAACTTCTTTAAAAGCCTCTTACCTGGTCTTGCTGCCTCTAGTCTGTTTCCGTTAGTGCATTTTTAGGTTGCTGTCAGAGTCCTATTCTTTAAACAGCCGATCTTGTCAGGTCAGGGGGCTGTTTGAACCCCTGCGGTGGTCAAGTCCAAACTCTTCAACGGGGCGTCCCTAGCCCTCCATCGAATCACCCCACCTTGATTTCCAGCCTCTTGAGGAATCTGCAGGAATCTAAGGACTGAGGTAGAGGAGTGAGGTCGTCTGGGAGAGAAAGGGAACAACCTGGGGAAAATGGCGAGCTCAGGCCTCATCCGAAAGTAGTTGCTGCTCAAATTCTTGTCTGCAGGAAAGTGGGCTGAGCACTGAGAGATCTGACTTTTCAAGAGAAATTAGGAACCTTTCTTTGGTGTGAAATCTCCTAATTTTTAAATGTTTAAAATTATATTTTCTTCTAAACATATGAATGAACAGGCCAAATGAACAGGCAATCAGATGAAATCCATGGACCATTATGTAGAGTCGGCCCCCTGCCTCCATCTCTTCTAATCCAGGGCTTGGCAACCTTTTCCCTACCAACAGTTAGGTGGTAACTATTTCAGTCTTTATGGACCATAGCGTCTCAGCAGCAAATGCTTAACTCTGTTGTTGTAGTACCAGTAGCCACGCCCACTATGCAAATGAGCGAGCATGGTTGCGCTCCAGTAAACCTCATTATGGAAGAGTAGACTGGATTAGGCCCACAGGCTGGGTGTAGTCAGTTGACTCTTGTGTACTCAAACTAAGCTATCTCATGCTTCTCCAGAGACTCCACAGGAAGGTAGATTTCTGCTCCTTTCCCTGAAATGCCTTTTCTTCCTTCATCCACCTGGCACATTTCTAGGCAACCATTAAGACTGAGCTCAAAAGCACCTGTGTTAGAAGCCGTGCCTGACTCTAAAGCCCAGCCATATAAGGTGGCCTCTGGCCTCCCGTTTCACCCTGAGCATTTTTCTTACAATACTGCCCCTCCTCTGTTGTTTCATACCTCTGCCTTTCTGACCTGACCATGATCATGTCTCAGGTACTCATATGATGTCTAATTTATTGAGCAAAAAGGAATAATTGATATATAAGTAAAATTCAGACATCAATTTTTTTTTTTGGTACTGGGGATCGAACCCAGGGGCATTCTACCTCCGAGCTACACCCCAGCCCTATTTTATTTTTATTTTGAAACAGGGTCTTACTAGGTTGATGAGAGTCTCACTACTTGCTGAGGCTGTCCTTGAACCTGCGATCCTCCTGTCTCAGCCTCCCAAGTACTGAATTACAAGCATGCACCACCATGCCTGGATAGACATCAAATTTAATAATGTCAGCCGGGTACAGTGGCACATGCCTGTAATCCCAGTACTTGGGAGGCTGAGACAGAAGGATTACAGGTTCGAGGATAGCCTCCGTGACTTAGACCCTGTTTCAAACTAAAAAATAAAATAGGGATGGGGGTCTAGCTCAGAGGTAGAATGCCCCTGGGTTCAATTCCTAGTACCAAAAATAATTAATAATGTTGAACACAAAATTTCTTTATTTTTAAATGGACACATTAAAATTGAGTAAATTTTTGGGGTATATTATGACATGTTGGTGCCTGTATACATTATATATTGATCAAACTAGGATAATTAGCATATCCATCACAAACAATTATCATTTCTTTGCTGATGAAACATTCAAAATCCTCTATTCTAGCTATTTTTTTTTTTTTGCAGTACCGGGGATTGAACTCAGGGGCATTCTGCCTCTGAGCTACACCCCCAGCCCTAATTTTTATTCTTTATTTTGAAACAGGGTCTCACAAAGTTGTGGAGGGCCTCACTAAGTAGCTGAGGCTGGCCACGAACCCAGATCCTCCTGTCTCAGCCTCCCAAATACTAGGATTACAAGCGTGCGCCACCACGTCCGGTTTATTCTAGCTATTTTGAAATGTACATTATGGTTAACTATAGTTACCTTATTGTGGAATAGAATACCCGAATTTATTCCATCTGACTGTAACTTCGTACTTACAAACCAATCTCTCCCTCTTCCCCCTTCCCTTCTATCCTTCCCAACCTCTGGTAACAACTATTTTAATCTCCACTTCTATGAGATCAAATTCTGTAGATTCCACATATAAATGAGATCATGTGCTGTTTCTCTTTCTGTGTCTGGCTTATTTCACCCAACAGTTCCATCCAGTTTCACCCATACTGTCACAAATGACAGGATTTCATCCATTTTTGTAGCAGGATAATATCCCATTGTGTGTATATGCCGTATTTCCTTCACCCATTCACTGATTGATCAAACTTTTGTTGATTCCATATCTTAGCTACTGTGAATAGTGCTGCGATAAACACAGGAATGTTTATATTGCAATAAACACGGAAATGCTGATAAAGTCAGTATATGCAGATATCTTGTATTATACTGCCTTTATCTCCATTGGTTGTACACCCAGTAGGGAGCTTGCTAGATCATAGGTAGTTCTATTTTTAATTTTTTGAGGAACCTCCATACTGTTTTCCATCGTGGCTGTACTAATGTACATTCCCAACCACAGTGTGGGATGTTTCCTTTTCTCAACATCCCCGCCAACACTTATCTTTTGTCTTTCTGATAATAGCTGCCCTAACTGGAGCGAGGTGGTATTGCATTGTGGTTTTGACTGGCATGGCCCTGATTACTAATTCTATGGAGCATCTTTGCCTAGACTCACGGGCCATCTTCTTTTGAGGAGTGTCTCTTTAGGTCTTTTGCCCATTTTTAAAATGGACTATTTGTTTTTGCTATCAAGTTGTTTGCATTCCTTATATGTTCTGGACATTACTCCCTTATTGAATGTTTAGTTTGCAAATATTTCCTCCCATTCTGCAGGTTGCAGCTTTACTCTGTTGATGATTACTCTGGCCATGCAGAGTAATAAATCCTATTTGTCTGTTTTTGTGTAGTTCGTGGGGCTTTTGGTGTCTCAAGCAAATAATCTTTGCCTAGACCAATGGTACCAAGTATTTCCCTTGTGCTTCCTTCCACTACATGGAGATTTCTTTTCTATATCCATATTTTTGACAGGCTTCCTAGAAAGTGTCACTAAAAGCCCTTGGGAGAAATCAGGCGTTGTCAGCCTCCGGGGCCAGGAATGAGGAAAGGTAAGGCCTCTGCTCAGCTGTCAGGGACCAGTACTTGGCTGGGTGCACTCTGACCCCTTCTGGGTCTTGATTATTTATACCTGGAAAGTCAGCTTGACCTGATGATCCCTGAACATCTCTTCCATTCCTGAAATTCTCAGGGGAATTTTCTCAACATTGTTAAGCAACACAGGGACAACTCTTTTTTAATGCCGTAATCCAGGGATAACCTCAGAGATTATTGAGAGAACAACTTCACTCAACGTTCCCACATTATTTGTTTTGGGGTCTTTGTGGGAGATTTTTTGATGTTTTGGAGTATTTTTAAAAACAGGGTTTTTTTTCCTCCTCCTTAAATTACAGTTTTAAGTGTTTGTACTTCTAGCAATATCTCAGTTCCTTCTAATTTGCTGTACCTATTACTTTACATTATAATACCAAACCGCTCTAAACTTCTTAGAATTATGTGAATAGCTAAAGTGCATGAAAGCAGAATACTATACCAAAAAGAAATCTAAATGTAGTTGGATGACTACTGAATGCCTACTCTTTGATTTACTCTTGCAGCCTTAGAGAAAGTACCCGATCTCTCTGGGTACCTGTTTTCCTCATCCGTAAAATGGGGCTAAGTACACCTGCCTCATGGCTGTTGTGAGAGTCAAGGATGATAAATTGGTTATAGAAACTAACGCAATACATAATAAAAAATCCACAAATGATAACCGGCTACATTTACTTTACTATTATTATTTGCTCTTATCTACTGTCATGCTCAGGACTCTAGGGTGGTCCTACTGAATCAATCCGGGCTGAGGGCTTTTTCTCCTGACCAACTCTCATCAAACACGAGTGTTAGAAACCATCAGATATCCAATCAGTTTATCCTGGCAGAGCTCTTAGAGGGTGTATAGACGGAGCATGTGGGTGGCATGCACCAGATACATTCAGTGGTCAGAAGATTAGCTGACCAGGAGGGTGCTCATTCTCAGAGTTTGATGGATTCTAACCCCCTTTTCTATACCTGTATTCCGTCTGGATCCATGATCAAGTGTTTTGTTCATAAAGGACATTGGAGCTATTCCTGTAAGTGAGAGCTTTTCTCTAAGGTTCATGAAAGTTGCATCCAAGCCAATTACAGTGTGGCAGCTGCTTTCTGAACCTCACACCGGGCGGTGAAGACTGTCAGGGCCGGCAGTGCAGCCAGCAGTGGTCCGGCCCGCCGCGCCTCGTCATTCTACAGCTCACAGGCTTCTGGGTCTGCCGGGCACTGAGCCGCAACTCGGAGGTGGGTCCAGGTGACTTGGGCGTGCTGCTGCTCCCGGGTCGCTGTTGCCAGCAGCTTCCAGCAGGCATCCCAGGGGTGGCAACTCCTTGAGAAGCCACGCACTCTCATTGGGAGGGCAGAGAAGGACGGGAGGACAGCACTGTGTCCTTTGGTAATTTTGTGACTTTGCTGGTGGCATTAGTCCAGGTGCCTATCTCCCTCTTCCCTCATTTTAGCAACAGCAGCTAAGCTTTCTGCAAATAAGCTTTACCTTAGCCTTCTTGATTTGCAGCGTCATGATGCCAGGGGCTGGAGACACGCCAGCCTGCCAGCTCTGCAAGCCAGGGACACATCAGACCATCCTCCCCCGGGAGCCTCTGCCTCTTCCTGGGGGCTGGAGCTATCTGAAGACCACCCAAGAGCCCCGAACACGATAGATATCTCCTGCAGTCATTTTTATACATGGACTTAAGCTTTCATAACTGCTTTTGATTTCAAGTTTCTGGGCTCTTGGCTGTCTTTTGAAAAAACAAGTCAGATCGTATCTGAGAGAACACCAAGTAGCCCACCTGACACGTGAAAGCTTTTCATAGATGTGGAATGTGAACTGGTAGTTCTGCCACCCATCACAGCAGTGGAAAAATGTTGACGCCCTAACTGGTTTATATCTTTTTCATACTAATAAAGGGACAAAAATAAATTAAAAAAACTGAATCGTCCTGGATCCCTATTGAATACTATGTGAGCAAAGACATAATCCAATTACAGTACATTCAGAGAGCAATTTCTTCCCTTTTTATTAGGCAATCAGTAAGATGTACTTTATTGTCTGTTGGAGAACTATGAATTAGAGTGCCCAGAATCTGATGAGGGCTCTGCACAGTCTATTTTCTCCCAAGCTGGAGGTTTCCCTGAATATGTGTTGTGGCTCATTAGAAAAGAGAGGCAGAAATGATTGAAAGCCAGAAGACTGACCACAGGACCAGATACACAGCTTGCCAGACGATGCATAGCAGGGACGGGAGGGGTAACAGGCAGAACACAAACGAGTGAAGGGACTTGTGTAGGGAGCTAGCCAGGAGCAGGAACATCAGAATGAAGCCCAGGAAATACTAGTCCTCACCTTCAGAAATGGTGTCTTTATCACTAGACTGGTGACGTCTCCCAGCGGGAACAAAGGAAGGGCCGAGGCTCATTCAAATGACTGACCGATCGCCGCTGTGGTGCAGGGGGGCAGGAAGGGGCAACTAAGGGCACAGCAGAGGAAATGTGCAGAACCTGGGGAGGAAATGACAAAATCGGAATAAAGGAGAAGTATGCTATGTTCCTGGATAGGAAAGCGCAATATTAAAAATGCTAATCCTCTCCTGGCTTCGTCCATTTTTGCTGCTGGAATACCGCAGCCTGGGTCATTTACAAAGAACAGAGATTTATTTGGATCTCAGCCCTGGAGGTTGGGAAGTCCAGAAGCCGCTGCTGGTATCTGGTGAGCATGTTTGTGCCGCATCATAACATGGCAGAAGGTGGAAGGGCAAGCGAGTGCGAACTCACTTTCCTAACAGTCCTACTCATGATGACTGGCCCCTCCTGTGATAATGACAGTAAACCACGCATGAAGGTGGAGCCCCCACGACCTAATCACCCCCACCTGCCACCACGGTGGCACTGTGTGAATAATCAGACCACCTCCCAACACGGTGGCACTGTGGGTCATGTTCCCAACACATGAACTTTGGGGAATGTATTCCAACCACAGCATCCCTGAACTAATTTTAAAATGTAATATAATATCTACAAAAATAATATAGCCATTGTTTCTAGAATTGGATAAGATTATTTAAATTTCAGATGGTAAAATAAGTGAGTTACCGTGTCTAAACCAATTTTGAACAATAAAGAATAATGGGACAAAAAATTTGTGACAATTATTACAACATGGAGCCAGTATAGGAATAGATAGGTCAAATGACCAAAATAAGACACCCAGAAATAAACAGATGTTTGTGGACATGCATGTACATGTGTTATATGTTTAAAAGCAGCACAATTCAGTGGGTAAAGAGGAAGGAGGTGAAGTTGGGCCATTTAAGTGGCCAATTATAAAAAGACCAAAGGAAAAGGTGTAACAATGCCTTACATGAAAACAGATTCCAGATGAATTTTATTGTAAAAAATATATATCACTAGAAATACCCGATTTACTACTTAATACTACTTACCAAGCACTTCATAAGTATTTGTGAAAGTTTTTTTGTGTATGTCATAAGATCAGATTGTGAAATTTAAGAAGTTTCAACATTTCGAAGACGGGTTGCCAGGGCCTTGACTATATTAAAATTACAGACTGTTTTGCAAATTCTTCATGATTCTGTACTTAATTTTCTTTTTGGCAAGTTCATGTCTATAGTTTCCCCCCCCCAAAAAAATTAACCACTTGCTATTGATGTCTGGGCATCCTCATCCTCATTTTTCAATTCTAAAATGTTTTTTAAAAAGAAACAAAGCATGCTTTGGACCCCCTTGAGTTAGACATTAATCATGTGTTTCTAACCATAGCACAGCAAACAGAAGAGAAGACAATTGATCATGTTAAAAGCAGTTTGCATGAGAACATGTTTTGTATCTTTTCAGTACTTCCTGGAGTCAAGGAATCAAACTGAGTGGAGAATACAGGCAGTATATTATTGGGAGACTATTGCAATCAGCACAGCTGTTTCCAAATTGTTTGTCACATATTTCAGCCCCCGCTGTGTTATTTTTCTTTCTTTCTTTCTTTCTACATTAGCAAGAAAAAAAATCTATATTGGTCTAATTTAGCTTTCTTGAAGTGCTTCAAGTTTCTCAGGGAGTTCTTTAAGTAAGTTGCTTTTGAGGTAATTCCTTTTGTTTATGTTTAATATTCAACTTGAAATCACAGCCGTCCCCTCTATGTGGCGGGTTGGAACATTTCTGTGAGAGGTGTCACAGAATTTCCCCTGAGGGAATGTATGAAAATGTAGCTTGGTGCGAATCAACTGGGGATTCCGGAACCTGTCATCTCAAATCAGCTCAGACTAGCTGCAGGTATTTTTGTCTGTTTTGCTATAAACAAAGGGATACTTGGAAATGGAGGTTTGGTAAATATACAGTTCTGTTGGGGAACCTCGAAATAACCTCCGAGAAGCAATTATTTGCCTGTGCCTTCCATCACGCACCCCCTTGTCAGTCTGGCATCCTAATCCCCAGGTGCCTCTTGCCAACATGTCAGAACATGAGGCTACCACCCTGAAAATTACTGTGACTTCATGCCAGGCTAGCACTTCCCTTCTTCACCCACAGTGATCCCTTGAGTGAGAGACATGAAGGGCAAAGGAATTGCATGGAGTCTGGGTCTACCTCACGGTCATTTATTCCTTTTAAATCAGCGGCACTCATACAAATTCACAGGGGTTCAGGGTTTGAGACACAAACAGGCTGAAGATGCACAGTTCACCTGCTGTGCTGCCGGAGTGGTATCTTTTTCCCTTCAAGAGTGACATTGCTAATGGCAATCACTGGCCAGGACCCAGGCAGCTCTGCAGTGACCCAGCCCACATGGGGGCAAGCTGGGCTGGTGTCCTGGCAGAACCCAGCACTCACTGAATTGTAGATGCTTCTGATATTGATGACAGCCCCTGCCCTCATCTCCACTTGCTTTGTGCTGGTCTACACAACGTCGTTTTCCTGAGCTCTTGACCTCCCATCCAAGACCCACTCTGACTTAACCCACTCTGTTCATTCACTTGTGCTCCCAGGCTGTAGAACACTCCTAGTCATCCTGCAGAAGAGGGTCTAGTTTGAACAACTTTGGAGACCAACTAGCTGCAAACAAATTGGCCCATCAATACTTTTTTGCTTAAGTGGATATTCTATTCTAAGATTTTTTCCCCATGTATTAGTGATTTTTGAAGTACTACAGATCAGTTGTATACTACTTTGTTTTCTCCTCTGAATATCTCTTTTTGGTTTTTGCTCTCTCCCCCCTCCCAGGGAACTAAATGACTAAATGTTCAAAGGGTAACTTTGTCTCTTCTCTCTTCTCCTCCTTCTCCTCCTCTTCTTCCTCCTCCCCCTCCTTCTTCTTTTCTCTCTCTCTCTCTCTCTCCCTTCCTCCCTCCCTCCCTCTCACCCTTTTCTTATACCCAGGGCTTCACACATGTTAGGCAAGTGTTAGGCAAGTACTTTGAGACAGGGTCTCACTAAGTTGCCCAGGCTGGCCTTGAACTTGTGATCCTCCTGCCTCAGCCTCCTGAGATTATAGGGATGTGTGGTGTCTAGGTCTCTTCTCTTTTTATGGAACTCATTTAATAAAGATATTAGACCAATTAATGTGATTTCCTTTTCTCATCTTTTCTACTTTTTAATTATTTATATTTATCTAGATATCTATCTATCTTTCTATTTATCTATGTATGTATCTATCTAAATACTTCATGGAAGATTCCCCCAACATAAATGTTCCAGTTTTGACATTTTCATTTCAATACTGTATTTTTTATTTCTAAAACTCTTTGTTATTTTCTGAAATTTTTTTCCTGGCCTCCTATTCCTGTTTCATGAATGCAATATCTTCTCTTGCCTCTGAGAAAATTGATAATAGTTTTCAGAAAAAAAATGGATGCCTTAAATCATGTTTTCTTCCTGCAAACTTTTTTCCTTTCCTTTTCCTTCCTTCCTTCCTCCCTCCCTCCCTCCCTCCCTTCTTTTTATTTTTCTTTTTTCTTTTTTGTTGTTATCTTTTTTCCCTCACCTCTCCAGAGAGGCTAAGCTGAATATCCATATTTAAGGTTGAAGGGAGCGGGGAGCCTACGAAAGCCCTGGAGGTGGGCAGGCCCTGGGCTGGTCAGCAGGTGACCCTCACTGAAGGGCAAATGGGAAACCTGGCCTGTATTTGGGGTGCCTCCAGATCTCAGTATCTGTGGCCAGTCTGTGTCTCCAGATAATTCCTCTAACAGGAGGTATAATGGAATGCCAATACTCCAGGAGCCCTGCACGGAAAAGGGTCTGGGGTCTCACAGTAACTTCTATGGGCTTTCGCTTCCCCTGCCTCTCTTCAGTGCTAATCCTGCTCCTTCTCCCCCTGTGTCTGTTGGCCCCAGTCCAGAACCTCATTGGTTCACTTTCTCAAGAGGGTAAAGCCTCCAAGGGTGGGGTATATGATATTGGCTGGCTGCTCTGAGAAATAGGCTGGATATTTTTACCTTTATTTTTTATTGGTATACTATGATTATACATAACAGTGGGATTCATTGTTACATATTGTACATTCGCATAGCATAATTTGGTCAATTTCCTTCCCCAGTACCTCCCTTCCCCCTCCCTCCTCCCTCCCCTGATCCCCTTCCTCTACTCTAATAATGGTCTCCCTTTCATTAGCTTGGATATTTTAAATGACAAAATGATACTAAAGTTCATCTGGAAAAAGAAACATTCAAGAATAGCAAAGAAAATTCTGAAAGTTCTAAGTCACACTAGGGAACCAGATACAATTGTATTATGAAGCCCGGCGTGGTGGTGCACACTTGTAATCCTAGTACTTGGGAGGCTGAGACAGGAGGATCACAGGTTTGCTGCCAGAATCAGCAACTTAGGCCTCCACAACTTAGTGAGACCCTGTTTCAAAATAAAAAATAAAAGAGGGCTGGGGGTGTAGCTCAGAGGTAGAATGCCCTTGGGTTCAATCCCCAGTATCACACACACACACAAAATTACTGATTTAATATATAGAGAAGTGAAAATTTCTTGTGTTTTGGTAAAATAAAATAAATAAAAATAAAATGTATTATAAAGTTCAGCCACTAAAGTGTTGGTGCTTGTGAAGGAAAAGCCTGGCAGGTTTATGAAAGAGTAAGGGAAAAGAATTCAAATAAATACATGTAGGAATTTTGAATATTTATTTTATTTTTATTTATTTATTATTTTTTGCGGTACTGGGGATTGAATCCAGGGGCATTCTACTTCCAAGCTACACCCCCAGCCCTATTTTTTATTCTTTATTTTGAAACAGGGTATCACTAAGTTGCGGAGGGCTTCACTAAGTAGCCGAGGCTGGCCACAAATCCGGATCCTCCGGTCTCAGCCTCCCAAGTACTGGGATTACAAGCATGCGCCACCATGCCCGGCGAATTTGGAATATGATAAAGGTGGCCTTTCATATATTTAGGGAAAAGATGAGTTCTATGAAGATATTCACTGCAACATTGTTTATATTTGCAAAACATTGAGAAACAACATAAATGTCCATCAATATAGAACTGGTTT
The DNA here is from genome assembly GCA_004027185.1 of Glis glis. Taxonomy (NCBI): domain Eukaryota; kingdom Metazoa; phylum Chordata; class Mammalia; order Rodentia; family Gliridae; genus Glis; species Glis glis. The sequence continues at coordinate 3,379 of PVJS01040206.1, read as the reverse complement.
AATAAATGTAATGATTGTGTGTAACATTTGCGGCTGTTGAGAAGAATGAGATACGTCTATGTGAGCTCATTTGGGAAGATATCCAATATATGAATTAAGGTAAAATATAATTTACTGAATTTTACATAGTGTTATCTCATGGTCATTCTTTTCTTTTATCTTATTTTATCTTGTTTTATTTTATTTTATTAGTACTGGGGATTGAACCCAGCGACCTTCTACCTCTGAGCCATACCCTCTACCAATTTATTTTATTTTATTTTGTTTTATTTTATTCTTATTTTGAAACAGTGTCTCGCTAAGTTGTTGAGGCTGGCCTTGAACCTGCGATCCTCCTATCTCAGCTCCCCAAGTACTGAGATTATAGGCATGAACCAACATGCCCGGTTCATAGTTACTCTTTTAATTTTAAATTTTTATACTTTTATTAGTGCATTATAGTTTCACATCATAATGTAGTTCATAGTAACTAGCAGGGGAGATACCATGATCACATAGTATTATTTTAAAAAGCATATGTATTTGCTAATTATACCTAAAATCTCTAGAGGCATAAGAAAGATTAACAATGTTTACATCTAGGAGTGAGACTTGGGGTTGGGGAGGGAGGAAAAGAGTCATTCATATTTCACTTTATATCTTCTGAACTCTGATTTTTTTTTCATTTTTCCCATGAGAATATGTATCTTGTATAGACAAAATGTTGTTAAAAATTAATAAAAAAAACAACATTGCTAGCTTGCTGCCCCAATACTAGATTATGTAAACAGCCTTTCAGTATAATTAAAATATACTAGCTGAGTACGTTGGCCCACACCTGTAATCACAGTACTTGGGAGGGTGAGACAGGAGGATGGCAGATTCACCAACAGCCTCAGCTATTTAGTAAGGACTGTTTCAAAATTTTAAAAAATAGGGCTGGAGGTGTAGCTCAAAGGTAGAATGCCTCTGGGTTCGATCCTCAGTACCATGAAAAAAAAATACTGATTCTGGGCTGGCGTACCCTATAGCAAATTGGTCCATGAGCTGGGATTTCTTCAAGCTTGTCATCCATCATTCCACATCTTTGTCTTCAGCGACTCTTAGTGTCCATCACCAAGTTTTCTCACTTTCATTCTTTATATGTAGTCATCTAAAGTTTCTGGAGCCCGCTTTCCAGAATCTTTACTTACTTAGCCCATTGCAGCATGAATATTTCCCAGGTTTCTGCTCTTAGGCCATTCGCTATGGTTACAGCAGATGCGTATTTACAAGGATCTGATGGAGACCACACTTCTCTGCTCTAACTCACTGGATGAGGAACTGCATCACATAAGGGGGTTACAGAGCACCGCCCACAAGAAATGCTGCAAACCTCACTCCATCCTGATAACTGGAGAGTTTACCTGTTTGAAATTCCTTTTTTCTACAGAAAACTTTGCAAATACTTCAAATATATATAAAGAAAAAAAACACATACCCATCACTCATATTTTTTAAAAGGTTGATATCTCTTTAGGACTCTTTTCTTAAAAGAATAAAATACAGAGAGCAAAAGTCAGATTCCTCTTCCTTCCTATTGATTCTCTTCCCCTAAACCTTTATCCCCACAAGTAACCGCATCCTAACATCAGTGCTGTATTTCCCAACCAGTTTTCCTTTCACATGCCCTATGTCTGTCTGTACTGTACTTACAGACATTATATAATGCATTTCTATATCCTAAAAGTATGCGTAAATTATATCATATTGTATTTGTTTCAATCACATTACACTTAGCTACAAATAACAGAAAAATTCCTTCTCAGCTTATTAAATAATTAAGAGAATTATTTATTACACATAACAAAGTCTGGTTATGAAAAATGGTCCAGCGGTGGTCCCCTGGCCGTTGATGTCATTGGAGATGAGAATGATATTTTCTATCATCCTACTCCACCATCCAGGTGTGTGAGATTTCATCTGTTGCTTCTAAACTGGCTACCAAACCCCAGAAGTTTACATTCTAAGGAGGAGAAAGATGGGGCAATGGCCCATAGCCCTTTCCTTGTTAAGTTTTGTCTTTTTATCTGAGAGAGGAAAGATGTGCAGAGATGGTCATTTGCTAGAATGGATGTACCCTTTGCTGTAAGAGAGGGCAAGGTGTTGACTATTTTTTGCTTTTAACATCCTTAGTAGAGAAAGTCACTGGAGAAAAGGAGGTGAGACAGCTAAGGGCTTTTAGTGGCCACTCAAGATGCCTGCCGCTGTACTCCTACAGCTTGTCTTTTCCATTCAACAGTATGTTTCTTACACTTACCCATATTGGTAATTCTAAACATAATTCATTTCTGTTAACTGCTATATATTTCATTGTGACATATTTGTATATGTCATAGTTTGTGTGCATTTTCCTATTAATAGACCTTTAAGTAGTGGCAATTTTATAATTATTACAAAAATGTCATGAGCATATCTGCATATATCTCTTTGTACTCATGAAAAGATTTTTTACATATATTACATATATAACACATATATTAAATATATATGTAATATTAAATATATATGTAATATATGTGTTATAAGATATAACACCTTTAAAAATATAAATCACATGTAAGACACTTAGTGCACTTAAATAATTATAAAATATTTCATAGGTATATTTTTATATTCTATTTTTATATGTATGAATATATCTTAGTGTGTGTATTTTCTATATAAATGATTTTTGTGCTTTTTCTACATTTTTTCCCTTCTCCTGCCTTGTGAGATTGAGCCCTTTATGTCTCTTTTCTGGTTGTTATTTTACTACTGTGGAATGGTTCATTCTAGTTCTATTATTTTAATTATTACCCTCAGATTTTTAGCATACAGAATTAACACAGTCTGATATAAATATCTCTAGCATCCTATTGGAATTCAAATGCTTTGATTATTTTCACACCTTCTATCATTCATGTCGTTGTCTAGCATTTTAGTTACCACCTCATTTAACTATTCGATAATTATCATTACTTTTACAATGAATGTTTATTTTCATTTCTACATCCTGAACATTACTTCATATGCTATTCCTTCCTCAGTTCTCTTCTTTCTGAAATGTTTCCTTTAGTGATTCTCTTACTAAAGATATATGTATGGTTAGTAAATTCTCTCAGTACTAGTAATATAGCAGTAAAATTATTAGTCTCTGGCTTAAAAATCCATTTCATTCTCACTTTTGAAGAATAGCTGATTTGGGTACAGAATTCAAAATTGACAGCTATGTTCCTTGAGAACATTGGAGATAGTAGAAATTTTTATTTTGGATATTTTTTCATTGATTTAAAATGGTCTGTAGTTGTTATTCTTTATTTCAGCTAACTTGTCCTTTCTCTTTTCCTTCCTTCCTTCCTTCCTTCCTTCCTTCCTTCCT